>CM069135.1:29641486-29931963 GCA_035221665.1 Okamejei kenojei | reverse complement strand
GATTTTGGGTTGTAATAGTTGGGGGTATTTAAGAAGTTTTAAGTTATTATGGTTATGAGTAAATTTTTATTGTTTAAGTTAAGTGGTGTTATAAGAATGAATTTGATTTGGATTAAATGAGGTGGTTGAATTATGTGGATAATTTAATAATGATGTTGTTGTAAACGAGAAAGGCAGCAAAGCAAATAGACAAATAACTTGTAAAAGCGTATTAAATGAAGCGAATTAGACATGATATAAGTATTGGAACGATGGTAGCATAATTTCCAGCTGCACGATTTGGCTCATTACCTATCAAAACTTGCAAATGAGCAAAAATCTCAGGCATTAAAATAGCAATGCTGGACATTTTGACAGCCTATGGGCATGCTGCATATAAAAAGCAAAACATGGAGCTAAAAACAAAATGGATGGGGTAGTAGCATATTAGTAATTGTTTAATCCATCAATTATATCCAACCATCTAGGATCTGCTGGAACAAAACCGATCGCAAAGACGGCATCCAAATAGGCATGGGAGCTACTGATCACACATACTAGTATGTGGCCAAGAGGTCGCAAAATGAGTCTACATTCTATCATATCACAAAGGTATAAACCGATATGGTAATGAGTAAGGGAAGCCTGTCACGGCTGCGGCTACTGGCATTCAAATTTACATCATAAACGACATTTCGTCTTTCAAAATAGATAATACACACTGTGTGCATATTTAAACCATATGGGTAAGGTACTCAAGAGATCATAAAATACATAGAAGGTAGGGAAATCCTCTACATGATTACTGAAATAATTAGTATAAAAACACACTACTAAATAAAAAATATAAGATAACATAAACAAAATATAAACCAAACAACGCTGGTATCATTATACAAGTTTTATATCTTTTCCCTAATAGTAAGATTGCATTACACTAGTAACTAATCACTAATATTAATAACATAACACTAAAATTGTTCAAATGATGAGGAGATAGAATAACAAAATATAGATGAGTTTTCACTTTAGATATCTTTCATTTAATAACAGCAATTTCATTTCCTACCTTGAACTTTGGTTTTTTCTTTTTGTTTTATGGGGGGGTGGTGGGGTGTCAGTTGTTCATTTTCATATAGACTACATTACTTAGATTTTTAAATATAATTCAGATAATAGACATTGACATAGATAGAATTAATCTATATAAGTCAGTATAATCTTAATAAATGTTTCTTTTTTTTATGCTATTACCTTTTATTATTAAATTTTTACCTTTCTTTTCCCTTTTTTTTCTTTTTAACCAGTGGCGCCGGAGGGGGCCTAATGTTATAGCCACGTCGTAAAATATTTATTATAGGATTAATAATTCCATTAAACCTAGTGGAGTCTGGTAAGTTAATAACATCAACGACGGAAGTCGTAGTAGATGTTAGCCATGCTAAGTATGGCTAGCACTAACTGCAACACTCTATTTTTTTAGCATATCTTTAAGCAACAATACTAACCCGCTTAATCATATCCTTTACTTTCTTTATATAATCTATTTGGTTTTTCAGTTGAATTGGAGTTTACAGCTATTTGGGAACCCATGAAATATATTCATTGAAAGGACAAAACGGACTTAAAATTAAATACTTATTCGATGTTCAGGTTAAGGTCGGGTTCTTGTACGGATGACTAAAATCCATAGAGCAGCTATTGTAGACCTTCCATATAAAACATAAAAGATTGACTAAGACTCTAAAAATGATAAAACGGGAATCGAGGAAACTAACGTTCTTGTAGTTGAAAAATGTGCAAGGTATTAAAAATGAACCATAAAGAATAGAAAAAGAGTATTGTACACATTAAAGCAACGAAATCGAACGGAATTGTGTTATTCAAGAAACATCAGCTTAAAAAAAAACGCAAACGAACATAGTTGAAACTACATGATAAGATAAAATGATCTAGACTCATTGCTTTCCACGCATAAATCGAGAGGTCGTAGTCATATGTATGGTCGTAAAGTACATTATTAAGGCCTAACATCAAGCTATATAAACTGGATAAAGATAGGCAGATACATTTATTGTATAGAGAATTAAAAGCACAGAACAAAATGTGGCGAGGTAGTATAGATGGAGCCAATTTTGATACCGAATTTGTTTTTATTAATGACAGTACTTTAAACATAATTATCTCGAACTAACACAATTCAAATTTAATAATATGGAGGATATTATTAAGTTGACAACTAGACTGCCCTAATTGTTAGTACAGATCTACTAAGATCTAGAAGAAAAATTAAATACACACTCTATGTGAATTAATTCAAACGTCATTATATCCAAAACGACTAACAGATTAAAGTATGTTTGGGAGAATAGCAAAAACGCGCATACTGTGACGAAATACTCCGGAGATCTGCAAAGACATAGAAACTACACTCAGAATATATATGTGGTTGGGGGACGCAAACTTATCTGCACTTACTTTATGAATCACAAATTAATCACAATATTATAATTATCTAGATCATAGCGCCATTAACACATTAAGATCGAAAAATAAAAATGGTCAACCAGAAAAATCAACATGGAGATATCTACACCCATCAAAGTTTTTAAAATAAAACTACTCAGTGAATATATCATCAATACAAATTAAGATATTTTGTAACAAATTGATCCACAGGAAATATTTCTAGCTACCTTATTATGGGAATCCATTTTAAAGCATATTCGGGAAAATACAGTAATCATCGCTGATGCCCAAGACATATAAATAAAATAAATCGAAAGGAACACCAAGATTTGGAAAGGAAGATTAAACAATAGAGACATACAGAATGCAACAGAACCAGAAATAAACAAATTAACATCAATAAATTTGCAGCATTGAAATATAATTGTAAATAAATATATACAATCAATGAAGTAAATGTAAAACTTTATCAAACATATCCAAACAAGACAGTTGCATATTCGAGATAAATCACTGACCTCAAAATTATTGATACTACGCACCAATAGGAAATGCGAAAGCTAGAACAAAAAATCCAAGAGACAAATCAACATAACGTCAGAATTTGCTAATACAACCCAAAAAATTAATGAAAGATTTAAGCAATATTATATGAAAACTTAGACACTCTATACATAAACAAGAAAATAAAATAGAAAATAAAAGCTATTTCTAAAAATGTGAACCTGAAAAGGTTGGAATTTACAAATAAAGTAATTAATATAAATGCTGAGTATCTACAGACAAAAGAAATCCAAAGAATCTATAAGAATCATTAAAAAATGGTAAAAACACAAAGAGATAAAAAAAAGAACTCCGCGAGCCAATTAGATGGTAAATTGTTCAGAGAAATTTTATAAATATATTTCATGATCCAGTGGTTCCTTGAACAGTTCTGAAATACATCTATGATAGAATCAGTGATATAATTAATCTCAGCAGAATGTTACCAGAAACTGCTGAATGAATACTAATTAAAAAAACACTTATATTACCATAAAATAAATAAACGACTTGGATAGATCAGATGCTGCATTTAGAACAATAGCACTTTTTAAATACTGTATCAATAAGAATATATAACTAAAATATTAGCACAAAAGCTAAGTTTTTGTTTCAGTTCGTCAACGAGATTCATCCAATCAAAGCAGGATTATAAATTTTATGTTGGAGATGTAATCTAAAGAACGGTATTTCAATAATATATATATTAACGAAAGAAGTAGTAGAACAATGACCGACGTAGTGTAATTATTCGCATGACGTCAGAAGAAACGCTTGTGCGCTCAAGTGAGAATGGCTTAATCTACCTAATTTACGTATAATTGGAAAGCTTTTCAAAATAGGATATGAGCAAGTTTACACTTGGATGTAAAAATATGTTATAGAATACAATGCATTCAGCGACTGAGCATAGAATAACATACACACCGATGTTTTATAAATCTAAATTCATTTATTCTCGAGAGTTGATAAGACACAGTGGTCCTTTTATCTCCCTTTTAGTGTTTGTCACAATTGCTTAGCAATAGGAAACCTCTCTGCTGCAGTTTAGGAGTGAAGATACATCCGAAAATATATGGATATTGAATACTAGAAGACACTATATAATAAAATCTCCTAGTATAATGCGGATGATGGTAATTATACTTTTATATCACAAAACAGAAATCAATGATAATCTGAAATCGAAATTTGTTAAAATTATTAACGAAATTGATTTCTTTGCTCAAGGATACAGATCAAGTTAATGAAAAAGTAACATTATGCCATAACAGTAGATCATATTTTTATCATATATTTACACAACAATTATCCTTTAAGATAAACAAATAGAAAATTAAATTATGCTGGAATTTCTACAAAATATAATGTCGATCGCGTAGAGAAGAAAGCGAACAAGTCCAACCGTCCATAATTGAATAAGTAAATATAGGAATAGTTATATTTGAAAAGCTAGCCTATTTCTACAAATGTAGGTATAAAATAATACAATAAAAATTGAGCGTGCTGTAAACCACAATATATTTATAAGTCTCTTACACGGCGAACAATCGACGATAATATGTTCTTCTAAAAATTTCTTTAGCAAAAGTAGAATCCCTAATTACTAACATTCATTTGATATAATAGAGCCATAGGATAAATAAAGACGATCTTAATGTAAATCGTAATTAATGGGATATTTAACATATACTCGAAAGACTTTATTTTTAATTATACTGTGCAGTCATATTAAAAATATTGTAATGAATTTGGGCTTAAAAATAAGATAGAATACAACCAACTGGCATTAAATAATGGAAAAACGAAGATTGTTCTACGCACATTATTGAAATTTAGTTTCTAATATATTTGCTAACTAACTATTTAGCTAAAGAAAATTTATAGATGAACAATACCGATAATTTAGAGAAAAACGAAAGAATATCAACGCATTGGGGAAACAAATAAAAAAACCATTAAAACTAAATCTATACCATAAATAATCTCTTACCATCGGTAAATAATTTGTTACGTTTACATACCATTCATGATGATAAAGACCTTTTTTAATCAATGGATAATAAATAAGAGGAATTACTAAAATGAGAGAGGCGTTAAAAAAAACGCGGATTCATTTTCAAAGAGTTCATTAGAACAAATTAAAAGGACTACAAACACTAAAGAATATTAGATATTTACAATTCTAAATTATTGTCATACAAATACACAATGACTTTCAGAAATTAGAATGGTTAGAAATTCTAGATGAATCGTTAAATTAAAAACATTCCAAATAACAGAAAAATTAGATTTCATATATAATAGCCAATAATTCTATTGGAAATAATATCCAAATTCATCAGATAACTATAATAGATCAAGTCTTTTATTGGAAATGAACATGGTGACCTAAATTATATAGGCTCAGAACATATAGGATAGGTACAACTATTAACCACAATGCATATGTATCAAAAATGTAATGCTAATCAGATATCCGTTAAGAAAAAACTAGTTTAAAAAATATTACATAAGTACATTATTCAAACTCTAAATTAACATAACCATACATATCAAAATAAGTATCTGCCATATGTGAATGAAGATGTACAAAATTATATAAAAGCAAACTTGTCACCAGATTTCATTATTAAACATATAAAAAAAATTATCAAATTACTGAGATTGATAAATATATTAAGATTTTATTTTCGATGGGGGGGTGGCAGGATAATATCTGACATCCTGACCCAAAGTTTAATAATACGTGGATACTTAGAAAAGCAAAAGCAATTAGTAAACAATAGATTCAAAAGAATTTTAATGAGCTATACGGTGGTTTAATAATTGGGAATATAATTAATATTAAAAGAATAATTTATATGGAAAAGTGGCCTACACAAATCGCCGCACAATCAATATATGTGGATATTAACAGAAAATGTCGAGACACTTCATACTGGATAGATGTAGAGGACTTGTCCAATCTAATGGACAGGATGTAGATTCTCTATGCATAGAGTATGGATTAGTACTCTTCATTTATTAAAGATTTTACAGGCATAATGGTGCTCAAGGACCCTGAAGGGCTATTAAGAACATGAGGAGCATGTGGATATTAGAATGAGATTGAAGGTAAAAAATCATTATATAAATAAACCATAGACTATGTATTCTCTGCCAAGAGACTGATTAATGACTAACACATTTACATTTCACTCATCAATATATTCTATATTCTATATGTCGCTATCTTTGCTAAGTACGTATTAAAAAAAATCACAGAAAAATGTATAGAAACTAAGTATAATTACTTAACATTGTGTAATATTATAAGATAATAAATAATTTATCTACTAATTCATGTAAGGATATTAAAAAGTAGATATCAATGTAGTTTTATGCCATTATAAAAATATATAGTTCTTATATAACATCTTTAAAATCAATGATATATACATAATATTATTAACTGTATGAATATATCATTAGTATCATTATTTCCATCTATGGCAAATTACAGATGTACTTGTTTCTATTATTATGTTTTCTATAATAAAAATACTTAAGACCATCAAGGTTCAATATCCTTGTGAAATGGCAAATACAATTGGCGCTCCTGGTGTATTAGAAAGAAATATGTGGAGATATACAGGTTTCTAGCGTACGACTGCTCAGGGTAAGCACAAAATTAACAGTGGCGGACATGAATCATAGGTCCACGAGATCAAATAGACGAACGATTGAGATGTAATTAAGTGAATCCCCTGCCAAATAATTTGCTAAAAATTATAGCTCTAAATATTGGAACACCAGGTATCGACCATTTTGCGTGCCCGGTGAACTAAGCATGATAACTAAAATTTGGGATTGTGGTGGGGGTAGGGGTGGGGGGTTGGGGGGTGGAACCAGATCCCTAGGCAGTGGCCGATGGATTGCATTCTCGCTACATTGGGAAATGGTTTTTCAATGCATTCCCTCATTCTGACTCATCAGCGGGTAATTGCAGAAAATTCAACTGGATTCTGCAACAGGCTTCTGATAGTACCCGACTGCCCACACAACCATGGGTACCCCGGTGGTTTCTCATATGCTAAAAGTACCATGGCACAAATTACCAAATGTCCAAATTTGTCACCAACCCCATTTCTGGGGAGTATCACTCCATGCCCATGGTCATCTGAAACCTGTACTTGCCAGTTCATAGAAGAGCCAGCTACTGGAGTTTTCGGGCTGTCATCCAGGACCATGGAACATCAAAACGGTAAACGGCGACCGTGCAGAGAGTCCACTAAGAGCAGTTACCTTAACCCACATCAGGAAATGGAGGCCCTACTGCAGTTCGACCAAACCAACCCTACAACACTGCCACGATCCTAACGTGCTGGAATACGCTCGCCGGCTCATTTTGATGAGGGAACTCACTACAGAGCCATAAACATGCCTGGTTTGCACTGTTTGTCCTAAACCCAATATAGGAGTGGATCGCACCCAGCAGGTATCAAAACTAATGAGGAGTATATTCAATCTAACCATCCTCGACCAAGATATAATATACTCTGGGATGTAGGGGTGGTGTTGACCCATACTCAGGAGCTGGTCGCCTATGATGGGGTTACACTGGATAGACTCACCTACAAAGTGTGATGTTGATGGCACTTTTTACCACTGCACAACGGTCCATACTTTGCAGAAACTGAGATTGACATTATGATCTTGACACAAGCCTGACAAAAGTAACCTTCTTTATAGAGGAGTTGCTTAAGGCAGCAGCAGACCTGGAACTACATGGCTGCAATTGAATTCCGAACATACCCCGTTGAGGCAACACTTCTATAGCCACACATCCCGATCTTATATTAAGAGTCACACACACACGTCGGGAATATTAGAGCAGGATGGTCTTTCATCAGCACATGAACCCACACATCGGTGACGGTGTCAAGACTATCTCCAGTGGCCTCAGGTGGTATGGATGCAGCAGTTTCGATACAAACGTTTTAAAACAAATCTCAATTCAACCCAGGCTTGCTGCATCCACATCAGCGCGAGGACCCATGGAGATTCCCTCATGGGATCAATTCCCCTGCAACCAGTGAGGCAACCTTTCAGCCATTATATAATAAGCCTTTGGCTCGCTCCCGAGCAACGTTTGCGGAGTCAGTTTTAAGTACTTATTCCCATAAAACGATTATCCCGAGTAGGGGTGTTTATTGTTCGTATTTTAATTAATACAATTTATATTTCAGCTAGATCAAGTCTGAAATATTTAACATACTTCCTCCATCAGAATTGCGCAGTGTGTAGCGATTTGGACCGTGGTCCAGGGCATGAATACACAGAGCTATGAATCTCTCCCTCCAACGAAGTCAACTCACGTGACTCCGAAGTAAAATAAGTAAGATTAAACGAGAACTTACTAGTTTGAAGTTGAGCTTATTTTATGAGGAATTTTGCATGAGGGAATTTTGTGGCCACCGCTCCCAACCCCTACTAAAAGTTCAACGGTATATTAAGTCTCTTCATCTTACATCTTCACGTCATTGTTGTTATCTGTGATTCCACACCAAGCGCTGCTATGAGAATGTCGGCCGCATGCGTTCAGCTGCGGGGTCTTCACGAAATCCCTCATCGCAAACTCCTCATAAAATAAAGATCAAACTTCAAACTGGTAAGTTCTCATTTAATATTACTATTAAACATTAAAAAACTAAAAATACACTGTATAGTTATACAATACATAAATCATAATCATAACTTTTATTAGCCAAGTATGTTTTGCAACATATGAGGAATTAGTTTTGCCATACTCCACATGTTAGGCCGCAGAGCGAACGGAGATATGACCCGGAGGAAACAATTGCATCTCTGGCAAGGTAAGAGATTGAAAAAAAGTTTCCCCCGCCCCTACCCCCACCACATAAAACAAACCAGAGAACATTAACAAAGCTAAACACACTAAAAATACAGAAAAAAGCGAGCATGTAAAGGACAGACAGACTGTTTGGCGAGGCTGCCATTACGGCACCGCCAGGTGGACAAATAGAGTGCAAGAAAAAGCGATGTTGAAAATAAAACAAGACAATTAGTGAAAAACATCCATTGGAAAAGAAGTCCATAGTAGTGCAAGAGGTGGTCTTTAGTGCGTAATGGGGAAGGAACTGCAGATGCTGGTTTAAAACCGAAGATAGACACAAAAAGTTGGAGTAACTCAACGAGACAGCAGGCATTGGAGAGAAAGAATGGGTAACATTTTGGATCGAAGACCCTTACAGAGATGCTGCCATGTCCCGCTGAGTTTATACTCCAGCGTTTGCTTTTCAATCTCAGGTGGATTTTAGTGTTTCTGTTGCTGAAATAGGATTAGGGTTGTGCTGATTTGTTCAATATCCTGCGAGATAATTGTAGGAAGGCAGCTGCTCCTGAACCTGGTGGTGTGGGACTCCAGGCTTCTGTACCTCGAGGAGGCAGTGATACAAAGGAGGGTGAATATCCTTGATGATGAAAACCACTTTCTTGAGGCAGCATCTCATGTAGGTGCTTCTCAATGGGCTATCCAGTACTCTGGGCAGTCTCTTGTGTACCTGTGCATTGAAATTGATGGTACCATTCTGTTGCACAGAACCATTCTGAAGAAAGGGTCTTCGTCCCGATACATCTCCCATTCCTTCTAATCCAGAGATGCAATCTGATCTGTCTGAGTTACTCCAGCATTTTTTGTGGTCTCACTTCGGTTTAAACCAGCAAGTGCCATTCCCTTCCCACACACAGGTTTAGCATTTTACACGGCATCAGCTGTGATCTCACAATAGAATTGTGTCTTCTCACAATTAAAAAGTGAACCTTTGACCTTCAGTGAAAGAATCGCAATTAAGAGTAATATGCCTTATTATCATCTTCCTTTCAGATTGCATCTCAGTGAAGTACAACCTGGGTAATGGTTTAAAAGCAAGATTTATATGCCACTGATACAATTTTCAATTAAACTCATCACCATGAGACAGAATTGAATTTATGTAAAGGGGGGGGGGGGGGGGGGGGGGTGGGGGGGGTGGGGTGGGTACCAATGTGCTGGAATAACTCAACATCAGGCAGCATCTCTTGAGGGAATGGACAGGCAACGTTTCAGGTTGGGACCCTATTCAGACTTCAGCATCTACAGTTCCTTGGGTTTTTGCTCAAGTCCAGGAGTTTGGAAAATGAGTTTTGATTAGGATTTATGTGCTGAAGGCAGAGCTGTTGTCAATAAACAGGACTCTAACGTAGTTGTCCTTGTTATCCACATTGCTCCAGCAATGAGTGTAGGGCCAGGGAGATGATGTACTCTTTGCATATTCAGGAGCAACGCTGGTGAACATGAATAATGATCTGACAAACCAAAACATCAGCAAGCATTCCAAGATCCACACTGTCCCCCATAGAGATGCTGCGCATGTGTTGAACCTGCAATCACTGCAGTCTGTAGATTCACATTTGAATAGCAGTAGCTGAGCATACACTGAAAGGATTTTAATATTGCCCCCCCGCGCGGGGGGGGCCCACCCCATTGTTACAAATTTTAATGCTGCATTCACAAAGAGATCAATTGAAATGATAATGCTGAAATTAGTTGCTAATTAATGATTTATGGGGTAATTAAACACTAGTTGGTGAACGAATATATTCTAGGATTAATTTTGCATGAACTGATTTTGATTCTGCAAAAGTGACACTAAATCTTTGAAGAGATCATTTGAAGAGTATTTTAGTTCATTTCAAGGTTCTTGTGTGCTTCTAGCTGTTATAAAGATACAGTATATAATAATTTCAATTACATTTCAAAAGTAAATGACTGAAAGTAGGTTGGATACTTTTGGAGTAAATCAAGTTCTGGAACTGACACTGTTAGATTTTTAATTTAATTGCCTTGTTAAGAAAATGTTATTCCTGTTTACTTCTGCTTTAAAGTAATTGGCTACAAAATGTGGCCGATCGTGAGTGTGAGATATTTGGATGCTAGCGATATGCATTATTTCCAATGTACGTCCAGATGAAGGGCAGCACAGTGTGCAACATCTCAAGCTGCTGCTTCACAGCACCAACAACCTTGGTTCGATGCTGACCTTGGGTGCCTGTTTGTAGTGGAGTTTGCATGTTTTCCCTGTGACCCCGTGGACATCCAGTTTCATCCCAAAGTGTGCAGGGTTGTAGAGTAATTGGCCTCTGTAAAATTCAATCTTATGGTTTAATTAATAGTTTTTTTTGGAGGGAAAAGGGAAAACAAAAATCACAGTACATTTCGATGTATAGCATTACATTTCCCTCCATTTGTTTTTTATAATAATAATAATAATATTAATAATATAAAACCAAAATAATCCACCCTCCCTAAACGCCCCTTGGCAGCTTATTTTTTCACAATCCAAATATATCACACAAATCAAATGCACTTTTTAGCAATAATAAAGTAACAAAACAGAATAAAGGCAGATCACCCATTTAATGTCAAGTGGCCCTCTCAGTCAAATAGGTAGTTCTCTTTAGACCCTCAAAGTATGATAAAAAAGGGGTTCCCATTTCAAATAAAACTTTTTCACAGACCCCCTCAATGTGAATTTAATCTTTTCTAACCTTAAAAAAAATGACGTCTTCCAGCCAAGCAGCGGCAGATGGAGGAATGTTAGATTTCCAGACCAGCAAAGATTCTCCTACGTGGGCCAAAAGTGATGTAAATGTACATGATATCAGACTGGGTTGTATTTAAACCCAAGGTTTAATCTGCTACACCAAATACAGCTACAAGCGGGCAAGGTCTCACTGTCATCCCAAGGATTTCACTGATGGTTTTAAAAATCACTGCCCAGTAGTTAGCAAGTTTGGGGCAAGACCAGAATGCATGAGCTAGATTGTCTGGAGAGAACGAGCACCTGTCACAAGCCAGCGTCCGTCCCTGGATATATGTTAGCAAGCCTGGCTTTGCTTAAATGAACCCTGTGTAAAACTTTAAATTGTATGAGCCCCAATCGAGCACATGATGACGAGGAGTGGAGCCTTTTTTCAGCGCTTCTGTCCAGCATTCCTCAGACAGATTCATACCAAGGTCATCCTCCCACCTAGCTTTAACTTTGTTCAGTTTTGATCACCTGAATGCATCATCAATCAAGAATATACTGCAGAGATCAGTCCTTTATTTGCAAAGGTAAGAGTGAGTTTATCCAACACTGTGAATGGAATCAGGAAAAGAAGGAAATTGTTTCATGACAAAGTGGCGAACCTGAAGATATTTAAATAAATGATTATGTGGGAGGGCCATTGTTTTTTGTGTAGGTAGTCGAAACTATCAAATATGTTGTTAGCGTATAAATCCTTAATGGACATAAGACCATTCAAACCCCACTGTCGAAAGGTTGAGATCAAGTGTAGATGGGAGCAATAAATGGTTACTGTGAATGCGACCCAGAACTGAAGCTGATGTAAGCTTATAATGGCAACGAAATTGTACGACAGGCAGTTGGATGTAAATCTAGAGGTTTCAATGGCAGGGAGCAATATACTAAAGCTGGAGAGACAAGGAGTAACAGGATTGTGATTTAAGCAAACACCAGTCCTGTATCCTGGTCGGTGGAGCCAGAGTAATATCTTTTGGATATTGGATGCCCAGTAATAATTAATAAAGCTAGGAAGGCCCTGTCCACCTATTTCACGATCTCTTTGGAGAGTACACTTATTGACCCTATGGAACTTTGTTACCCCCTTAGAAAGGAGGTTAAAGATTGGTTAACTGAGTTAAAAAAATGACTTGGGTAGGAAAACCGGCAAACATTGGAAACAAGTAAAGAAATCTGGGAAGTACAGTCATCTTCACTGACTGCACTCCTCCCAGCCATGGTGAGTGGCAGACTACGCCATCTCTCAAGTCAGCCTTCAATTTGGCTAACTTGAGGCATGTAGTTAGCTGAATGATAACTACATTGTAGTTAGCTGGGATGTGAAAAAAAGCGGGTGATGTGTTTCCTAAATATACAAACCCTTCTTGAGATATGGGAAAAGGCAGGGTTTTCCTGTTGGAACTGTAGGGCTAAGTTTGATGGGAAAGCATTGCTTTTTGGAGGTTTAGTGTTTATAGCCAGAAAAGTCCCAAACTGATCCAACAAGGACACAATTGCAGGCTACTGGCTATAGGGTCGTTCACATAAAGAAGGAGGTCATCAGCATATAGACAAGACCAACGCTGATTCCCTTTCCCCGTTTCCTCTCCTAATGCCCTGGAATAATGTAGTTGACCTAAGTGTGATAGAGAGAGGCTCAATTGCATGGCAAAAAGAAGCGGAGACTGGGCAGCCTTGACGAGTGTCAACGTGTTAATTGAAAATAATCTATCGCAAATAATTTGTCTGCATACATGCTAAGGGTGAATGATATAATAGCTTAACCCCAGGCTACAAATATTTTGCCAAATCCAAATCTCTCCATGACTCTGAACAAATATGGCCACTCCACTTCGATCAAATGCCATTTCTCCGCGTCCAAACAGATAACAGCCTCTGGGCGCGGAGACGCAAACTGGGCGAATAGACACGCTGGCCAATCGATCGGATATTAGAAAAGGAATGACGATTTTTAATGAAACCTGTTTGATCTTCTGAGATTATTTTGTGAAGTTGGCATTCTAAAAAACGGCAAGCCAGCGCCTTCGCCAAAAATTTTTTACATCCACATTCAAAAGTGAGATGGGGCGGTATGATCCACATTGAGTCGAATCCTTGTCTTTTTTAAGAAGAAGTGAAATAGAAGCCTGTGAAAGAGTGGGGGGGGGTAATGAACCTTTTTTCCAAAGATTCTTCAAATATTTCTAAAAGAACAGGTGTGAGCTTATCCTTAAATTTCTTATAAAATTCCTAATGGGTAGCCGTCAGGGCCAGGGTTTTTACCACTCTGCCATTGCCAAAATAATGGCACTATTAATCTCTTCCTGCCCAAGGGGTTGGTCTATAGATTTTCTATGTCTTCTAATTCCAGAGTGGGTATTTCCAAATCGTCTAAGAAAGTTTCCATATTCATAGTATCCAGGGGAATTCTGAGGTGTAAGAGAGAATAAAAGGCTGTTGAAAGTATATTGTTTATTTCTTTTGGATTGCTTGTTTATGTCTTGGTGTATGTCCTCTATATCTGAGGAATAAGCTGTGACGTGGATTGATGACGTTTCAGTTGGTGAGCCAATCCAGCCAAAAGGCTCGCCTTATCACCATATTCATAATAAAGACCACGGGTGCTCAGAATATTGCCTATCCAGGGTCAAGATGGATTTTTTAACAGGGTTTCCATTTTCTTCTTACGTTCTTTATTAGCGTATGAAGTATAAGATATGATTTGACCCTCTTAAGTAGGCGTTAAAGTTTCCCAAATTAAAGAACAGGATACGGACTCAGTTTTATTAATTTCAAGGAATGTGTCTATGTTAGCCGACACAAAAACTGCAAAAATCATTTCATTGGAAAGCAAAAGGGGTTGAGTTTCCAAAGAGGTCGATCTTAAATATTTAAGGAAAGCCTAGTCCAGTATCACAGGTGAGTGATCTGATATACTACTATAGCAGTATATTCAGTTTTCTAACCCTAGGAAAGGAAGGGGCTATCTAAAAAAACATAGTCTATTCTGGAAAAAAAAGAATGGTGAACATGAGAAAAAAAAGAGAATTGTCTTAACAGTTGGATTCAGAAATCTCCAGTGGTCCACATAACCATTTTGTTGCATAAACAGTGAGAAGGTTTTTTGCCATTCCAGAAGGTGTCACCCTTAGAACTAGACCTATCAAGCAGTGGATTAATAGCACAGCTCAGGTCTCCCGAAAAAATTAACTGTCATATTCAGATCGGTATTAATGACAGAACCTTATTTGCGGATTAGTCAGAACATCATCCCAATTAGGGTCATAAACATTCACTAAAAACGACAGGTTTTTGAAAAAGACACCCGAAACTAATAGAAAACCGACCATTAGGGTCACTGACTACGTCAGACGGTGTAAAATGTATTTTTTGTTTGATTAATTAATGCCATAACCCCTGGACCTACTATTAAATCTGATTGAAAATCTGACTAAGCCCACGTTTACGCATTCTGTATGATCTGAAGGTGCAGTCTTAAGTAGTGGGAGTCTCTTGTAAAAGTAGTATATCTGTTTTAGTTGTTTTAGCTATGAAAAAAAAAAGGGTTTTGTGTGTTGAGGTGGGGTGGGGGGGGTGTTAGCTGTTTTTTTTTTTTAACTGGACCATTAAGCCCCTTTACATTCCAAGATTTTTTTTTATAAACACACAGGATTGTCTCCATCAATATCACCATTAGCCATATTTCAAAATATGATTAAAAAAATACATACAGCGTCTGCCAATCCAAAACCATGTGAAAGCTCATGTGAGAGCCTACAATCGGGGGGGAGGAGGGGCCTACTATCGGGGGCGGGGGGGGGGGGGGAAGAGAAAAACAAAAAGAGAAGAGAAAAAAGCACACAAAAAAAAAAAGAAAACCGAGTGCATTGTAACAATCAAAGAATAAGCTCCATTACCCCCAAAACCTTTCCCTCATCCCGTTATAATAACAACAACAAAATTAACTCCAAAAACCTAGATCTTCTTCCCCGACTGAGGATGATCGCAGGTATTACAAAACAAAAAACTTCCAAAGTGTTCCTAACTAAAATGTTGATCCAATTGAGGGTGGCTCACCTTTTTAAAAGTTGCACAGTCATTTATTCTACTTTTAGATATATAGGCTGAAGATAACCCCAGACCAGCAAAGCATTACGAGAAAGAAGGAAGTGACAATATATCCCAAAATAGTAATCATAGACATTTACATTTTTGCTGGCTAATAGTCCTCGACTCACTACCCCAAATATGTAGCATTGCAGTTCCACTCAGTCAAATTCCACACATTTAAACTGAAGAGTAAACAAATCTTCAAAGATCCCCGCCGCAGGAGCCGCAATTGCCAATACCGCACGATATCCTTAAAGGTCATTGTTCTTCACGGGCTGTCACCTCCCCAGCGCGAGTAGTAAAACTTTTTGGCAGTCTCTGGTGTATTGAAATAGTACTTTTTACCTTCATGAGTGACCTGGAGCTGGGCAGGATACTGGAGACCAAACCGAATCCCCTTTATTGTAAAGCAGGCAATCTTATGTTTAGGGAGTGGATGAGAAAGTTGGGATTACATCAAACTCGTATGAATGGGTGATTGATGGTCGACATGAACTCAGTGGGCTGAAGGATCTGTTTCCATGCTGTATCTCTAAACTAAACTAAACTAACCTAAACTAAACTAAACTATTAGACCGCTGCATCACAGCCCAGTGACCGGGGTTCAATCTTGACCTTGGGTGGTCCCTTCATGGAATTTGCATGTTGGCCATGTGATCACACAAGTTTCCTCTGGTTACGGGCCAATTTTTCATCCAACATCCCAAAGCCATGCAGGTTTGCAGGCTGAATGATTGCTGTAAATTATCCCTAGCAGGTGACTGAAGAAGCTGGGCTGGGGTGGGATGGAGTGGCAACCTGAACCGCACACGGTACTCCATGTGTCTCCAAACCACTGCTTTACAAAGCTGGAACATGATGCCCTGGGGGGGGCGTTTTGCCTTGGAAACCACCAGATAGTGGCTGCAGTGCTGCCACAAATGCTGACGTCCTGAGAGAGTGAAGTAAACCTCTGCTCTATAAACCCGTTGCCAGTGCCTCCGTAACTTGCTGAATTAATTTGTAACACACCCCGTGAGCAAGTCACTCAGCTCACATGGATCAAGGTCTATTGGTAGTTGTATGAGCTGTCTAGGATCAGGAGTCTGAGATGAGTTTGGCGTTGGATCACGGTGCTGAAGGCAGAGCTATAGTAAAAAACACAGGATATTGGTGAACATGTAATTGATATAGTGCAGCGATGCATTTGAGACCAGGAGATGGCTCCACTATTGGAACCAGCATCATGTTGGTGGAATTGTAGAATGAGCTTAACCAAACATCTCAGAGAGTGCGCAGTGGTAGAGTTGCTGCCTCACAGTGTCCAGACAAGCGTTGCCCATCCTGACTACGGATGCTGCCTGTATGGAGTTTTATACGTTCTCCCCTGTGACCGCATGGTATTCTCCGGGTGCTCTGGTTTCCCTCCACCGTATTCCAAAAATGTGCACGTTTGAAGGTTAATTAGGTGCTGTAAATTGTCCATAGGGTGGAGGATAGAATGAGTGTTTGGGATCATTTGTTGCCTGAATTGGGTTGGGCTTGAAGGCCTGTTTCCATGCTGTATCTCTAAAACTAAAAATGATTAAAGATCCCCACCGTTCCTACATTGTTGCTGCTTACATGAAGGAGATGTGTTGGACACCCTTTGTACACAGAGAATGGTGGGGTACATGGAACAAGCAGCTAGGGTCAATGCAGATACAACAGTGATGTTTAAGGGCTTTTAGATATGCAGAAGGATATGCAGGAAATAGATGAAGATATGGATCATGTGTAGGTAGAGGACAATAGACAATAGGTGCCAGGAGTAGCCATTTGGCCTTCGAGCCAAGCACCGCCATTCAATGTGATCATGGCTGATCATGCCCCAATCAGTAACCCCGTTCCTGCTTCCCCCCTTATCCCCTGACGTCCGCTACCTTTAAGTGCCCTATCCAGCTCTCTCTTGAAAGTATCCAGAGGACCGTCCTCCACCGCCTCTGAGGCAGAGAATTCCACAGACTTACAACTCTCTGTGAGAAAAACTGTTTCCTCGTCTCTGTTCCAAATGGCTTCCCCTTATTCTTAAACAGTGGACCCTGGGTTCTGGACTTCCCCAACATCAGAGAACATGTTTCCTGCTTCTAGCATGTCGAAAACCCTTAACAATCTTATATGTTTCAATAAGTTAACCCGCCTCTCTAATCCTAAACTCCAGAGTTGTATGCGCCCAGCCGCTCCATTCGCTCAGCATATGACAGTCCCGCCTCCCGGGAAATAAACCTTGTAAACCTACGCTGCACTCGCTCAATAGCAAGAATGTCCTTCTCAAATTTAGATTATAATGAATAGGGGACCAAAAACAGCACACACAACTATTCCCAGCTGTGGGCTCACTAGGGCTCTGTACAACTGCATAACGGGACTCTTCGCTCCTATACTGGACTCCTTTTGTTATAAAGTCCAATCATGTTCATTCGCTTTCTTCACTGTCTGCTGTACCTGCAAGCGTACTTTCATAGACTGATAACAAGTACCCCCCAGATCCTGATGTAATTCTTTTCTTCCCTTCTCCTAATGTGACGCCATTTAAGTGGTAATAAATCTGCCTTCCTGTTTTGATACCAAAGTGGATAACCATCACATTTATCCTCATTAAACTCATCAGCCATGCATCTGCCCCATTCCCTCAACCTGTCCAAGTCACCCTGCATTCTCCATAGCATCCATCCTCAGAGTTCACACTGCCACCCAGCTTTGTGTCATCTGCAAATTTGCTAATGTACTTTGAATCCCTTCAATCCAAATCAGTGATGTTATTGTAAATAGCTGCGGTCCCAGCACCGCGCCTGCGGTACCCAACTAGTCACTGCCTGCCATTCTGAAAGGACATGTTAATCACTACTTTTTTTGTTAACACCGTGCATCAGTTTGGCACATACATGGTGAAGCCGGAGGGCTTCTTTTGCTTTAAAATAATTTATGCACCCTGTTTCATAATGCCGAATGTTACATATTCTTTCCACGCTTTGAATACTTTCAAATCTTTTTTTTCTATTTGAATTACTTGAATCAATTAGGTTTTGTTCTTTTATTGCTTTGTCAACCAGCCAGCAATAATTTCTTCATGGTTACTCCTATGATAATCCAATATCATAAGGCTCGTTCCTTGTGCTATAGTGACTAGTTCAGTTTACTCTGTTAAATATTTTTTACTGTGAAACATATTAATGAAAAATACATTTTTAGATACATTCATAGATATTATTAATATAAATTTAAGATTTAAGACTTTTGTAAAAAAAATTTTATGCTTCATACACTTTTTTAATTTTTTTATAAAGTAGGGGAAAAGGGGATAGAGAAAAATAATATAGAAAAATAAGGAAATGAATGGAGTATTAATCAATAATCGTCATTTGGAGAATAAGCATGATTTATTTATGTATAATTCTTCATCCATGTCTATTTATCAGGCCTCAGTCAAGCCTCGCACTGGAGCCACTTTGACTCCCTGTAAATAATTCAATATATGGAGACCCATATCCCTCTGAAGAGATCCAACCTGTCCGTTTAGGGCGAGCCTCAATCTCTCCAGATGAGTGTCTCCGACATTTCTGTATCCCACATTTTTGATTGTGGGGGATGTAGGACCTTTCCAGAATTTTTAGTATTAATTTTTCCCAATTATTAAACCATAAATCAATAAAGATTCTTTGATTCGTTGTTATTAATTGTCTGTTTCCAGTATTCCTAGTATTATTAACTTGAATCAGGGTCAACGTTATATTGACAACATTCGAAATTATCCTAAATATTTCTATCCAGAATTTTGTAATTTTTACACAATTTGTAAATTAATGTGTGACAGATTAGCTTCTAAATGTTGACATTTATCACAATGGGAGATACTTTTGGAAAGATGTTATGTAGTTTGGATTTTGAATAATGTATTCTATGTAGTATTTTAAACTGTATAAGAGAGTGTTTTTAGCATTTAACGAAAAAAAACAATGGTGTATATTGTAAACTTTCAGTCCCATACTTCTGGTCTGATAATTTTGACCTAGTTCGTTTTCCCTAAGATTGTCTATATATTTCTGTTTGATGGGACATCACTTTCCAATAAGGTGTTATATAATATGAAATCATTTTTTCTGTGTTCGGATGTTTATTTAGACATTCATATCTAAAATTTCTATCTATCTTTTCTATTTCTAAGTTCCTGTGTTGTTTGCTTTTTACATAGTCTCTGATTTGTAAATATCTAAAATAATCTTTAGAATGTAGTCCATAAATTTGTTGTAATTCTTGAAATGAAAGGAAAGAGTTTTCCTTATAGAGATCACCCATCTTAATAATTCCCTTGTTTTTCCATTGTAAAAAGCCTTTATCCATCATTGAAGGTTTAAATGTAACGTTATTTACAATGGTAAGGGGTAGTGGTATAGAATTTTAGTTTTTTAATGTTTTCTTTATTTGTTTCCAATACGTATTACCACTTTCTATTATCGGATTTTCACTATAGATTTTTCTTAGCTAAATTAATATTAGCAAATATTATTGAACTAATTTCAAAAGGAGAACAATCTTCTTTTTCCATATTTAACCAAATTGGTTGGTTATCTGTTTCATCTAACCAAAAATTCATGTTTTTAATATTAACTGCCCAGTAATAAAACATAAAATTTGGTAGTGCTAAACTACTCCATTTTATTTTTGATTTACATAAATGTTTTTATTTATTCTATGGCTCTTATAATCCCAAATGAAGTTAGTAATTAGGGAGTCCACCTTTTTAAAGACATTTTTAGAGATATATCAGAATTAATTGGAAAAGATATAATAATTGTGGGAGAAAATTCATTTTTATTATATTAATTTTTACCTAACACTGAAATAGGTAGAGTTGTCCAATATAAAATATTCTTATTTACTTTATTCAATAATGGTGGGAAGTTAATTTAAATAAATAATCAAATCTTTTTGTTACATAAATTCCAAGATATTTATTTTTTTCATTTGTTATCTTAAAAGGAAATTGTTGTAATATGTGTAAAGTATATTTATCGTTATTGGCATAAGTTCACTTTTATTCCAATTGATACTATATCCTGAAAAAGATCCAAATTCAGTTATTAATTTTAACAAATTTTGGATACTAATTTCTGGTTTTGTGATGTAAAGTAATACATCATCCGCATCTAAGGAGATTTTATTTTTAGTATCTCTAGTATCGTATCCATATATTCTGGATGTAATCTCACCTTCTGAGCTAACGGTTTTCTATTGCAAGTGCAAACAGTAGGGGGATAAAGGGCAACCTTGTCTACAGCCTCGAGATAAATTGAATTTAGTGGATAACATTTGATTTGTTGTTATTCTAGCTGTCGGATTTGTATATAATAATTGAATCCAAGTAATGAACTTCTTCTTCTCTCCCAGTTTGAAAGTTTCCATAACCGAAAACAAATAAGAAAGACCATTCCACCTGATCGAATGCTTTCTCTGCATCTAACGAAATAACTACTAGATCTTTTTTAATACATCTTTTCGAATATATAATATTGAATAACCGTCTCAAATTATATGAGGAATATCGTTTTGGTATAAATCCTGTTTGATCGGGGTGAATTAATTCATTAATAACTGTGCTTAGCCTTTGTGCTAATATTTTGGTTAATATGTTTTTGATCAGTATTTAAACGATTCTATAGCTTAAATGATCCTGGTTCATCCAGGTCTTTGTTTATTTTAGGTATAAGTGTTATTTAGATTAATTTAACGTTTCTGGTAATTTCTGCTGTGCATATATATTGATATAATGATTTCAGACGTGGTACAATCTGATCATAAAATCGTTTTATAGAATTCAAGCCAATACCATCTGGTCCCCCGGTTGTTTTACCATTTTTTAATTATCTAATAGATTCTTGGATTTCTTTATTGAGATTTCAGCGTTTAATGATTCTTTATTTTGTAAGTCCAACCCCTTCAGGTTACATTTTTTTTTAAATGCTTCTATTCCTATTTTATTTTCTGTTGTTTTAGCAGTGTATTAACTTTTTATAGTATTGCATAAATCTTTCGTTAATATCTTTAGGTTGTATTAGCAATCGCCATTATGTGATTTAATCCTATGGATTATTTTTTTTGCCTCCATCTTCCTTATTTGGCGAGCCAATAGTTTTTGAGGTTTATCTCCGAATTCAAACTGTAATTGTTTAGTATGTTGATAAGTTTTACAACTCGATCTGTATATATTTTATTTAATTTATATTTCAATGCTGCAATTTTATTATGTAATATTATAGATGATTTGCTGCTGCATTCTCTATATCTAATTGTTTAATCTCCTTTTTTCCAGTTCTTGTTGATGCCTTTCGATTCTTTTTATTATATAATGCTTGGGAGGAAATCATGATTCCCTGGAGATATGCTTTAAATGTTTCCCATAATAAGGAACAAGATATTTCCGGTTTATGATTGTTTCAAAGAAAATCTTAATCTGTTCTATAATATATTCCTGTGTTATTTTGTTTTTAAAAATTTGTTGGTTAAATTTCCACTGTCCCCATTTTTCTGTTTTACCATTATTTTAATCTTAAATGTTAAAGGTGCATGATCTGAAAATTATAATATTGTGATATTTAGAATTATAAGTGAGTGAAATAAGTTTGGCATCAACCAAAAAAATAACTATTCTTGAGTAGGTTTTATGTACTGATGAGTAAAAGGAATTTTCTCGTCCAGTAGGATTTTCTACTCTCCAAACATCTTTAAAATTAGTAGTTTCCATATATGCATTTAATAAGTCACTAGAATGTGATTTAGTTTTCCTTTGTCTTGTAGATCTGTCTAAGTAAGGATCTAGGTGTACAATTTAAATCTCTCCAATGATTAGATTATATTGTGTTAATTCCGGGTATATTGTTAAATATTTTCTTGAAAAACAATGGACTATCAAAGTTTGGTCCATATACATTAACAAAAATCATTTTTTGTGTATTTAATTCTCCTATCACAATAATGTATCTGCCATCGTTATCAGTTATAGTTGATGTATGTTTAAATAAAATGCCTTTGCAAAATATATTGCTACACCTCTTGATTTGTGTGTAAAAGAAGAATGATACATTTTATCTATCCATTTAGCTTTCAACTATGCTTCAGCATCTTTTTTAAGTGGGCTTCTTGAATAAAAATAGAGGGGGGGGGGGGGGGGGGGGGGAGGGGGGGGGGGGGGGGGGTACATCAGCTATAATTGCTTTTAAATGTGTTAATACTTTTCCTCTCTTAATCGGTTCATTAATACCTTTAACATTCCAACTACAAAACGTTATTCCCTCATTCCCCATATTCATTTTTAAGTCTTTGCATCTTTTGTCTATGGGGATCTGTAATAGAGCCTATGGTTCAGCCCGACAGACTGACCTTACACCCGAACACCGAATAGATGAATTTAAGTCTTGTGAATGCCTCTCACGAGTATATCTCCTTAGATCCGATGTATAACTCCATTCAAACTGAAAAAAAAATCAATAATAGTTTATAAAAGAGAAGAACAAAGGATAGGTTTAAGAAGTTAGTATTGTGCACAAAGAAAGAAAAAACTACATCTAGAATTATTGTAGTTAGTGCTAGCCATACTAGCATGGCTAACCATCTACCGACTTCCGTCGTTGATGTTAGTAACTTAACCAGCTCCCTGGTTTTTGGAATTATTATTCCATAATAATATTTTTACCGGGGGTATTACATGAAAAAAAGAAAGAGAAAAAAAATATATATTCAAATTATAATAATTGAAGATAAAAATTATCATATATTAAAAACTTATTTTAAAAATCTAATTAATATTAAAAAAAAGGAAAAATAAAACATAAGACGAAAGGAAAACAAGGAGTAAAAATGAAAATTTCTGGTGTAAAAGAAAAATCTCCAATGAAATCCATCTCTATATTTGACTCTATTTCATTCCAACATAGATAAACATAGTTATTAGTAATAATAATTAATTTTAATTAATAAAAGTAATACGCTATAATGGTTTTTTTTTTGTTATTTATTAGTTATATATTATTAGTAAAATTAATGATAATAAAGATACCACGGTGTTACTTTAATATGTATTAGTTATTTATATTAGTAATAATGATTATACTAATTATTAGTATCCATGTGAGGTTTTTCCAATCCGCCATCATTCTCCAGCTTCCATCAAAGCGTTATCAAATTCCATCCAGTCCTGCGTTGTCTTATGAAGTCTTGCAGAGTCTTGTAGATTCTTGTAAAGTCCATGAAAGTCAGTATATTTGATGATAGGGGCTTTCTCAGGTCTTGATCTGCGCGGCAAAGTCCAGTGCTTCCGCTGGATTGGAGAAGAAATATTCCTTGTTGTTAAAAGTAACTTTTAAAGTAGCTGGATAAGTCAGGCCGTAATTTCAATTTTCCACTCCCCTCAGAAGACTTTTAGCCTCATTATAATGCTTTTAGTTTCCTGGAAACTTCTGCTGGGTAATCTCAGGTAAATACTGATCCTTTGTCCTTCAAATACCAGGTTTCTGTTTCTCAAAGTTTTTCGCATTATCTCCTCCAAAACATAGTCCATATTGTACCTTTATAATCATTTCTCTTGGGAGGGGGAATTTAGTCTTGTCCGACGTCTCCTCACTCTATGTGCTCAGGCTAATAAAGGCTTTGTTCCAGAGATAAAAAACAAGTTGCAGTAGGTTCGCAGTAAATTCTCCGAGGATCTTCATCTTTCTCTCTCCTTCGGGAATACCCGCTGATTCTTAGGTTTTGTACTTCTCTGGCGACCTTCTAGCTCAGTACATTTCTCGGTTATTTTGGTCAGTAAATCCGTTAGACGTTCATTTTCTGTAACCGCTTTGCTGTATAGTCCCAGCACTTATGTCAGCTAGTTCTTCAAGGCTTTTTTTTTATATACCAGCCTTTTTATACCAGTTGGTTCCAGTACCTTTTCCACAGGATTCAGCCTTTTTTCAAAGTCGGTTTTGACCTTTTCAATCTTATCATTCATCTCCTTTGACATTTCACTCATCATTTCTGTGATTTCTTTCTTCAGATCTTCCGATATTTTCTAGCCTTATTATTAATATTGGAATTAGTTTCCAGTTTGTAATTCTTTCATTTGATTATTCATCTGGTTTATTTCCTCCTTTAAACCAGCATTTCGCGTGAAAAAAAAGTTTTAAGTTCTTCACTTTCAGATTTTTTTTTCACTGTTCTTTTCGATACATCTTCCTGGGATGAGGTCCTACCTGAGTCGAGGCTTCAGTCAAGGCCTTCTGCCGGTCTCTGCCTGGTGTGATCGGACTTTTCGATTTTTCGGTTGGGCTGCATGTTGTAGACATAACTAGTCGAGCGCCTGATGACGTCACTCACAACAATCGGTGCAGAGACGGCAGGCAGCAGGCAGCAGGCAGCAGGTAGGTCCGTTAATCCCCCATTTTTTTTCCCGTTTTTTTCGCGGAGCTGGCTGGCGTTATCCTCTAGCCCTCCATAGCGCCAACTGGAAGTGATTAGTTCAGTTTAGCGATACAGTGTGGAAGCAGGCTGTTTGGCCCACCGGGCCCACGCCGACCAACGATCACTGTAACACTAGTGTTATGTTATCCAAGTTTTGTGTCCTAATAGGGGCCATTTACAGAAGCCAATAAAACTACAATCCTGCACATCTTTGGAAAGTGGGAGGAAAACTGGAGAATCCGGAGGAAACCCATGCTACAATGTGCTGCCCCTTGTGTCTTTTGTTCTTTGTTCTACATTGTATGTATGATTCACCAAGGTGTATTAACCTTTGCTGCTGCACTCTGACTGTGGGAGTGCAAGGACAGTTTCTTCCCAGCTGTTATCAGGCAACTGAACTGTTCTTACCACACAACTTAGAGAACAGTCCTGAGCTACTATCTACTTGGGGAGCCTCGGACTATTGTTGACTACTGTGGGAGGCCTCTATCTGCCTTACAGTGGGAGCTGAGGCACTAACCATCAGACCACAGCTGGCTTCCCAACCTGGGCCTGTGGGATATGCACTATAATAAATGTCATAGTCCCAGAAAACTGATCCTTCTGCCCACTGGGTCTGTGCTGGCACTGAAAATTGTCCCCACTGTTACTTGAAGTTAGAGAAGTCAATATTCATGCCGCTGGATTGTAAGCTGCGCAAGCAAAATATGAGGTGCTGTTCCTCCAATTTGCATTGGGCCCTCACTCTGACAGTGAAGGAGGCCAGGACAGAACAGTCAGTAATGGGAATGGGAGGGGTGGTTAATGTGTTTAGCAACCGGGAGATTGTGTAGGTCTAGCAGAATGAGCGGAGGTGTATCATGTAGGTCTAGGCCGACTGAATCATCAAGGTCTAGGCTCATTCCCTTCTCACATCAAGCATGAGGTATAGAAGTGCGAACATGTACACGTCCAGATTCGGGGACAGCTTCTTCCCAGCTGTTATCAGGCAACTGAACCATCCTACCAACAACTTGAGAGCCGTCCTGAGCTACTATCTACCTCATCGGGGACCCTCGGACTATTGTTGATCAAACTTTACTGGACTATCTTGCACTAAATGTTATTCATGTTACTCCCTTTATTATCTATTTGTACAATGTGGATGGCTCGATTGTACTCACATATTTCCACTGACTGGTCAGCAGCAAAAACTTTACACGTTACACTCGGTACACGTGACAATAAACTAAACTCAAACTCAAACTATCACACTAATGCCCAGTTGGGACCCTTGAGAAAAATGTAGAGTAAACTGGAAAGACTCAGATTGCTCACACCCAGATGATGTACCATAATGGACCTGCACTGCTACTGGTACAACCACACTCAGCTGGACATGTTCGCCAAGAATTTGCTGCAAAATTATCCGGTCCAGTCACCACTCCTGTCCCCTCTCCCGATGAACAGAAGATACAGAAGCCTGGAAGCTCGTACCACCAGATCAGGAACAGCTTCTTCTCCACTGTTATCAGACTACTAAATGGGCCTGTCATAAGCTAGTGTGCAGTCCCAATCTCCCAACCAACCTCATTGCGGCCCCTTGCTGCCCAGGCCGATGCAGGTGCTGGAATCCTGAGTAAAAAAACAAATGGCTGGGGGTACTCAGTGGGCCAGTCAGCAACTGTGGAGGGAATGGACAAACGATGTTTCAGACCATGACTCTTCTTCAGACTGAGAATAGAGGGGCTACTGTATATCTGGTAGAGAGAGTTGCCATTCACTTGGCTAATAGGTTAGTTGTTTAGAGTGGACTCACCCGAGTCGGGTTTCCAATGCCAGGCAAGTACTGTCATAGGAACCTTCCCTTCAGGCAGCAGGCTTGACATGTAGAAAGGAACAACAGATGCCGGTTTGTACCAAAGATAAACACAAAGTGTTAAGGGTAACTCAATGGGTCAAGTAGCATCTCTGGAGAAAAAGGATGGGTGACATTTCAGGTTGGGATCCTTCTTCAGAATCGTCTAGCATTGGGCATTGGGCAAACTAGCTTGACAATTAGTTGGAAGCATCACCTTGCAGGCCACTCGTACATGAACATCTCTGAGGTCAAGGCCTAGCGACCTTATGCACTGCCTCCACCAACACTAATTGTGGGATTGTGGTCCACACAGCATGTCCCATATCCCACTTGAATTATGTAATGAAGTGCTTGACAACCCCATTTCTTGTTGGGTATTCTTCCAACCCCTTTCTTGTCCTTGTCTTAATCTGCTCTGATCAAAAACATAGTGTGTAACTTGTCTGCTGCAGAATTGATTGAAAGCGATTTGTTCAGTCTGTGACCGAGGCTATGTTATCAGGCATGTAATTATTCATAACTTGCAACCAAAGGGCTAAATCTGGATGGAACAGCATTATTGTAAAGTTTACTGTTTTCCCACAAGCCCTCTGTTGCTGTGAAAGCTTTAAGGGCCTGTCCCACTGCGGGGACCTAATTTGCGAGTTTAGAAGAGTTTGCGCTCGACTCAAACTTGCAGCATGGTCGACATGTGGTCCTAGGAGGTGCTAGGAGGTCACTGTAACTCTCCTTCATGCTCGAGGGAAGTTCTCGCACGCTTGCGGCCTCAGTTTGGTTGAGAGAAAATTTCAACATGCTGTTAAATTTTCCGCGAGTAAAAATTGGTCGGCATGGTTCTTTTGAACTCGTAGTGCAGTGGAGTAGGGTCACTTTGTAATTACAGGCAGTCGAGGTAGCCATAGGCAATCTCCTTTGCTGACCGGGCATTTTAATTGGCTCATTGGAGTTTTCAGAACCAAGGAAAACCGACCGGTAATGTTAAATGCCCGCTAAACTTTATTAAATGTTGTCTGGCTTCTTAAAAGTGTCTCCACTACTTCTCCTCCCCCCCCCCCCCCTGTCTCTCCTTCTCTCCCCACCCCCGCGCTCTATAAAGGACTTACCGCACATTGTGCCAGCCGTCTTTTACCTTCCTATTCATCAAAGCTCCCCCGCTTTGCCTGGCCCCAGCCTTTGCTCTGTGTGCGTGCGCGCGCGTGTGTGTGTGTGTGTTGTGTGTGTGTGTGTGTGTGTGTGTGTGTGTGTGTGTGTGTGTGTGTGTGTGTGTGTGTGTGTGTGTGTGTGTGTGTGTGTGTGTGTGTGTGTGTGTGTGTGTGTGTGTGTGTGTGTGTGTGTGTGTGTGTGTGTGTGCGCGCGCGGACGGTCAATCCAGCTCACAGTTTCAAAGCTGACGATCGATCCAACTCGAGGTTTTTCAGGCGATTGTCCTCGATCTTGAAGGTCGAAGACAGTTGCTGAAAAGTCGCGTTAGTGGGACAGGCCCTTAAGTCAGTTTGCAGTGCACATAAGTATAGTCTAGAACATACAATGGGCAATGGACCATCAGAACAAAAGCAGCAAAAAGGAGACATACAGATGCTAGAATCTTAAGCAAAACACGCTGAGTTACTCCAGCTTTTTGTGTCTACCTTAGATGTAAACCAGCATCTGCAATTCTTTCTTACACAGAGGAATATGGATCATATGTTGGCAGATTTGTCAGAGTGAGGCTAAATGCAAATTGGAGGAACAGTACCTCATATTTCACTTGGCCAGCAGTTTGATTACTGATTTCTCTAACTTCCAAGTCACCCTTGCATCCCCTCTCTCTCCGTCCCTCCCCACCCTGGTTGTTCTAAGAGTTTCACTGTTGTCCTGTTGAGTTTCAATGTCTGTATAACTCGTTAATACCTAGCCCACTGCCAACAATGGACCATTGTGGGCTCCACATTTCCTTGATCATAGTAGGATATCTATCTACTGTAAAACTACTCAAAGTGCAGCGAAACTGGGGGAGGGTGTGTGTGTGTGTGTGGGGGGGGGGGGGGGGGGGGGGGGGGTGGTTGATGTACTACACATAATACATTGTTAGGTAGTTGATGGACTTTAGACATTGGAAATACATGCGTGGAAACTGACCCTTCGGCATACGCCAACCAGTAATAATCCCGTACACTAGCACCATCCTACACACAAGGGACTTCGCTAACTTCAAATAACCTTTGCAACCCTCTCTCTCAGTTCCTCCCCCACCCTAGTTCTCCAACTAGTTTGACTGTCCTCATGATTACATTTTACTTTGTATCACCTTTCCCAAGCTAACAATGATCTATTCTACATTTTCCTGGAGCGTCCCCTTTGATCTCTCATTTTCACACCTTACCCTTCCATATCTCTCAATTCCCTCTGCCCGGACTCTCAGTCTGAAGAAGGGTCTCGACCCGAATCGTCACCCTTTCCTTCTATCCAGGGATGTTGTCTCTCCCGCTGAGTTACTCCAACATTTTGTGTCTATCTTTGGTGTATCGGCAGTTCTTTAGTAAACTATATTCTGCACTCTGTATCTTTCCCTTAGATTTACTATATTGCACTGGTGTTTAGATTTATTGTATTTATGTATGGTAGTATTTGATTTGATTGCAGAGCATGCAAAGCCAAGCTTTTCACTGAATTCGGTACACATCACCATAAGAAACCAAAACCCTGATGTTATGAAAAATCGTGTTACTGTTCTCATGGAACATAACCCCTTCCTCTAAAAATGCAAATGCAAATATACCACAAAATGCAAAATAACCACATAAATTGCTGGCCATGAACTTGCAATGGAGAAAAAAAACAGAAACTTGTGTTGATGCTAATAGCTATATAGCTAATAGCCAAAGAGCTAAAAGAGTGTCTCCTTCCTATAAAATGTTCATTCATTCATTCATTCATGCATTCATTCATACATCAAATATCACTATTTATGCGTACTGATAATAACAATTGAGATTGTTGCACATCATACAATGTTTATAGAACTCCTAAGAAGTGCAATGAGCAGTTTATTAAAATGGTTCTACAGTATATGGTGATAAACTGGGGGAGCTTGGGATTCCAAAAACCCAGAAGATTTTAGGTAGGCACAGTGGCACGGTGGGTGAGCTGCTGGCCTGGGTTCAATCATGACCTCCGGTGCTATCTATGTGATGTTTGTCTGACACTATGACACTAACTGATTGTAAACTGTAACCTTTGGAATCGATTCCTGGCTGGAATGCAAATCTGTCAGGGTGTTTCCAAGTGGCTGAAGGAGTTCGGAGAGGAGAAAAAAGATATGTGAGGAGATTGGCAAGGTTAGAGAGGAGAGAAGGATCAGGCTGGGAGTGAGATTTGAACCAGGGAATGAAAGATCGGATGGTTCAGGAGGTGAAAGGACTTTGGCAAGGATGGAGTGTTGTTTGTGAGATAGAATTGCAGTGGGTGGCATGTGAATCATGGGATTTTAGTTAGTTTAGTTTAGATTAGAGATACAGTGTGGAAACAGGCCCTTCGGCCCACTGAGTCCAGGCTGACCACCTATCCCCATACACTGGCACTATCCAACACACTAGGGACAATTAACAATTTTACCAGGCCAATTAACCTATAAATCTGTACATCATTGGAGTGTGGGAGGAAAGCTTCCCAGAGAAAACCCACACAGGTCACGGGGAGAATGTACAGGTAGCACCCGTAGTCAGGATCGAACCCGGGTCTCTGGCACTGTAAAGCAGCATCTGCACTGCTCTGCCACCGTGCCACCCTATTGGTAATGAGATTGTGTGATGGAATGGGTTGATAGATTTCCACTCTGGGTCAGGGGAAAGCATTTCTGTCCTTCTTGGCCCAGAAACACTACTGTAAGGACATGCTTTTCTTTGGATCCCAGATGTCCAGAAGCCCAGGGAAGCCTTGCCAATAAGATTCAATCCTATGTGGTATTACCTCAGTAATTGTAGAGGCTTATTAAAGCATTTAACTGAGCCAGCAGACTGCCAAGAGCAGATTGGTCACCCAATCTCTTACCCTGCCCCTCTTCTTTATAGCTATAAAGGGCGGAATTCAAGAAGGAGTGGTCTCAGGTTTGAGAATTTTACCATTTTTACGTGTCATCATGTTGATTAGGTTTGGTTCAGTTTATTATCGTCATGCAGTGAAATCATTTTTTTTGTATGATCTCCAGGCACCGTTTGTGTGATGGACAGGGCTGCGTCCACATCTCCCTGCTTTTTCTTGCAGTCTTGGTCCGAGCCACTCCAAGCTGCGATGACTGAAATTTGTATGTTGCGTTTTATAAGTCCCTTTATAATCCTGTTTCCTTTCATTTAACATCAGTGAGATCAAACTAGGCAACCATTTTGTTGAACACTTGCCCTCTGTCCACCAAGGCCTACTAGATCTCCAATTTGCTAACCATTTTAATTCCCTTCCCATTCCCATATAAACCTCTTCGTCCTGGGCCTCCTTATTGCCAGAGTAAGACCACACGCTAACTGGAGGAACAACATCTCATATTCTGCTTGGCTAGCTTACAACTTAACAGGATGAACATTCTTTCTTTTAAAAATATATATTTTTATTAGTTTTTTTCAAAAGCAAAAACAAGACAACAACAAAATAATGATAAACATAACAATGATATTGATACATAGGGATCAGGGTTACATTAATGGCAGGTATAACCTAAAGATGAACATTCAATTCTCCAATTTTATGTATTGCCCAACCACTGGCCTCTATTTTCTGTGCACCCCTCCCCAATGCGCATCCACTTCCTCCAATATAACACCCCTCTTCGCTCCCCATCTCCTTCTACCTATATCCCTCTTGCTTTATATTTCACCTCCTTATCCCTCCTTATCTGACACCCTCTTGTCACATTCTCATCTCCAGCCTTTGTCATTTACTTCAACCATCTACCAATCAACCCCCTTCACCTGTTTCCACCTGTCACTTGTTCTGCCCCATTCTCTTTTACAGCTTTCTCCCCCTACTACATTCAGTCTGAAGAATGGTCCCGATCCGAAGTGTCGTCTATCCATTTCCTCTGCAGATGTGGCCTGACCTGCTGTTATTGTTCATTGTTCATGTATGACATTTAACTTATTGGGTCTTTCCATCATTTCCTTTAAATAAGCAGGCACTTGCGATTCTCCCTTTGGAAAATTGACTTAAGCTTACTTTAGCGGTTTGTTGAACTGGATAATGGAATGGATGATGAGATGCCTACTTGTTATTCACACTGTGAGGTGATAGCTCATTGTTATAATCCAGCCTGGTACATTTTCATTAATTCTTCATTTTTCTTAAGCCATAGTGCTTGAAAAGAAGACGGCCAAAGAAGAACTATGTTCAGTTTAGCTTATTTTAGTTTGATTTAGCTCAGAAACAGGCTCTTCGACCTACCAAGTCTGTACCAACCAGCAATCCTTGTACACTAGCACTATCCTACACACTAGGGACAATTTTAGAATTTTACTGAAGCCAATTAACCTACAAACCTGTATGTCTTTGGAAGTAAACGGGAACACCCGGAGAAAACCCATGGGGCCACAGTGAGAACTCCTTGCAGGCAGCACCTGAAGTCAGGATCGAACCCGGGTCTCCGGCGCTGTAAGGCAGCAACTGCGCCACCGTGGCACCTCCAAATCCAATGTGCATTGGGTTTGTTTCAATGCTCAAGTTTGATTTCATGGTTTGATTTCATGGTTTGATTTGTAAATGGGTTAAAATTTTATACTCCAACCCAACAGCAAGAATACTAACAAATCAAATGTTATCAGCCAAATTTAATCTCTTTAGGGGTTGTAGACAATGATGCCCGTTATCACCCTTATTATTTGCTCTTGCAATCGAGCCATTAGCCGAAAGGATTAGATCAGACCCAGAAATATATGGATACAATACTAATACCACAACGAATAAAATATCTTTATATGCAGACGATGTTTTAACATATGTATCACAAAACCGGAGATTAGTATTCCTAATCTATTTAACGTTATAACTAAGTTTGCTACACTTTCAGGATATAGAATTAATTGGAATAAAAGTGAAATTATGCCTATAACTGGAATAAAATTAAATATATTACAACAATTTCCGTTTAAAATAGTTACGGATAAATTTAAATATCTAGGAATTAATGTATCCAAATCTTATAATTTTCTATTCAAATTAAATTATCCTCTGTTATTGGATAAACTAAAAAAGAATATTCTATACTGGAAAACACTACCAATATCAATAATTGGCAGAATAAATGCTATCAAAATGATCTTTTTACCGCAACTATTATATTTATTTCAAGCTTTATATCTTCCTAAAACTTTTTTTTTAAATTTTATAATCGATTCTATTATTAACAGCTTTATTTGGGATTATAAAAATCACAGAATAAGTAAAAAACACTTATGTAAATCCAAGATAAATGGAGGATTAGTGTTACCTAATTTTTTATATTATTTTTGGGCGGTTCAGATTAAGAATATGAATTTTTGGTTGGTAAAAATGGATCAGGAACCAGCTTGGCTAAAGATGGAAAAGGAAGACTGTTTACCGTTTGATATAAGTTCGATTCTTCTTGCTCCAAGTGAAGTACAAAAAAATCTTGCGGGGAAAACCCTATAATTTATAGCAATATACGTATAGTTAAGACAAATAGTTAATATACAATATACAATATACAAATAGTTAAGACTTTACATTTGGATAATATGTCACTTTGTTTACCAATTATGAATAATCCCTTATTTAAACCTTCTATACTGGATAAGGGGTTTAGACACCGGAAAAATTTAGGAATTATAAGGATAGAACACCTTTACAGGAAAGGAAAATTTCTCTCATTTCAAGAGTTAAAAGATATCTATGGATTACACCCAAATAACTTGTTTAGGTATTTACAAATTAGAGACTATATCAAGTCAAACATGCAAGAGTATAAGAATAGAGAACCAGGATTACTGGCTTAACAAGCATCCAAATACAGAAAAACTAATAGCGTACATATATAATAGTAAGATTAAACGAGAACTTACCAAGTTTGAAGTTTGATCATTATTTTATGAGGAGGAACGATGAGGGATTACGTGAAGAAGCCCCACCTGGCGCATGATCGGCATACTTCAAAACAGCGGTATGAAAAACACAGAACCAATAGCCGGAGTAAGATAGTAAGGCTCAACATAGACTAGAACTACCAGATGATCATTTATTTTAGGAGGGTTGGGAGTGGAGGGCACATAATCCCTCATCGTTCCTCCTCATAAAATAATGATCAAACTTCAAACTTGCTAAGTTCTCGTTTAATCTTACCATTTTACTTCGGAGTCACGTGAGTGACTACGTGAAGATTTTGTAGCTCTGTGTTTTTTATGTCGTAGATTCATTCCATACGACACACTGGCTCAAACAAAACACAGTAGTGAGTAAATAATACATCTTATAAACATTTCTTTAGTTTATGTAATAAGTCTTTTCATTATAAAAGAATGAAAGTAATAACCCTTCTATCGTAGGGGAAGATTTATAACCAAAGATATAAATTGATAATATAAAACAAAGCACATCAAAGAGAACCCAACACTGCGTGTCCAACCCTGACACTGTCAGAACTGGTTTCTTGTAAACTTTGAAAAGTTTCTTTTACATCATCCTACGGCCTCTAATTTTTGATCGAGTGGCCCGTCCTGTGCCTTTGCCGTGAATGTACCTACCTCCCTGGTGGAGTGATTTTTAACATCTCAATGTCTACTCCTGCTGAGTCCCAAAACCTGTTTTAACCATCTAGAATGTAACTATCTGGAACCATCAGTTTGTACTGATACTTTATGTGTTTTTTTGTGTGTAATAAATAGCGCTGTCTCACCACCATGGAGACTCTTGCCTACTTCAACATATTGAGTCAATGCTTATCCACACACAATTTTTGGTCGACAGGATATGCTTTAAAATTTACCTTGGTTCCAGCTCCTCCTGGTCTGCTTTGTTTGGTTAAGTCATAAACATATAAGACAATGTTATCTGTAGCCACATGTATACAGTCTAACGTAACATTTGCAACGTTTGCACTCTTTGTGCTGATACTAAAGCCATGAGCATTATTACTTCAAATGTTAACTTCCGAAACAATGATTGAATTGGAGCCCATTGCCTAAGCAAAGTGAGAACTTTGCTGACCTCCCAACTTCTGTAGTTTTACTTTGGGCAGATTTAAATATATATTCCTTTCCCAATCGGGATATTACAGATGAGACCCGCTAAATTCATGGTCAGCAATTTGTCCTAAATATGACGATAAAGCACTATGAGCCCTATTAATGGCCCTATCGCTTAGGTGCTGATCAAAATTGCAATCCAGCAAGGAACTCCAATATATCTGATATGTTAGCAGTATGATAAAATATATTTGACTGTCTACCAAAGACTTCCAATTTCTTTATATAAACAAAATATTGTTTTTTTAAATGCTATTTTCCCAAGCTGCAGTTATAACATTCATGGTCCTATCCGACAGTCCAAGCTCTTGTAATGGTCTGGTCAGAACCTGCAGATTAATAAATTCATATGATCATGCCATGGATGAATTTTGCAACAAATTACTGCAGCTAGGAATTGTCATAAATGGTTCAATTATTATTCTAAACATCAATGAGAACTATGACTGTGTCCAAATTGGGCCACCAAACCGCCTGTGACAGAGTCTTGCTATATTTTCATCAGACATTGCCTAATCAGACAGAATGTGGAACATAAAATAACATATTTCCCCCCCAATGTAGTGAGAATGCATCCACAGCTACTGCTCCTGGATTGGGTTCCCATGAGACGTATTTGGGCAATTAGTGATGTAATCTAGACGCAAACAGATCAATGTCAGGTAATCCATACCACTGACAACGTTTACCAACTTGTGGATTTAATATCCATTCTGTATTGTCTTTAAATTTCCGTGATCTGTTGTCTGCCACAATATTGTCTCTCCCTGAGATAGATAGTTGAAAGTCAAATATTCTTAAAGATACACCAATGCCACATCTGGTTAACCAGATAATCACATGATAATGATCTTACTCGACCCATGTGATTGATATATGCCACAGCTGTGGTATTGTCTACTTGTAATTGGACATGCAAATCTTTCCTAGTAGAACAATAAGCTTTTAATCTATAAAAGCTCCTAACAACTCCAAATAATTAATACCAAATGTTTGGAGAAATAAGTTTCTTGGACAATCCATCTGCCACCCCCTGGTGTTATTGTCCGTAGCCCCCTAGATAAGGGACGTATCAGATATTAACCTGATAAGAACAGATATTACACTTATCTTAGCCCAAAAAACCCGAAAAGCTATCCACCATCCGAGAATACTTGCTTCAGTTTGCAATGACTGCTGCCTGCTGAGATAATATGTTTTTAAGCAGCTTGTGGAACATTCTCAATCCACCACTGCAATTCTGATAAAGCTTCCTTTGGCAATTGCATAGGCCTGTCAAAATGGCTGGCACACTCTTCTAGTGCTTGTGTTTTTTCCCTTTGGAGCTTTTTTGGTAATGCAATTAGACCAACTCTACTGCAGAAATAGTGTTACTAATTTACCTAAGCTCCTTCTCGGATGGAGGGATAAGGCTTGTCACAAGGCAACAACACACATTTGTAATATTGACACTTTGTCTCTTGGTAAATTTACCGAACATGGTACTGAATCACTCACAAACCCCAAATAGTAAATTGTTGGGGATGGCTGAAGCTTAGATTTTGTTGGATGGATCAGGACCCTAGTCTTTCAACAGACTAGTAATTGCTGCACTAATTTTTCAGCTGACTCCTGATCATCATTGCCAATTAAAAATGTCATCAAGATAACCATAACCATGTGTCCTTATCAGTGCAAGTGCTGGTTTTAACCATTGTGTGAACAGCCATGAAGCTGAGGTTAATCCATTAGATAATGCCTTAAATTGCCATAGCTGACCCATCTAATTAATTTTCAATTACCTGTGAACATGATGATAAATTGGTACTAAATCATACGCATCCTTCAAGACTATAGTAACCAATTACAACTTGTTGATAACAACTGCCTTGTTGAAGGTATCCATTTTGAATGTTTTATACTGGACAAATGTATTAAAGTGTGTGATGGCTAGAATGACTCTACAACCACCATCTTTCTTCAGCCTGGGGAAATTATTTGATACAAATTGTTGTGGATGCTGACTCTTGATTTTTCCCCATTACACTTTCCCTAAATCATTTCTTACCTTTTCTTTATTTGAGATTTTTCAGGTGCAGAAACATAACTAGGATTAGGTTTATTCCGTACAGGTAAATCAACTCCTTCTACAAATTTTATTGTAGATCCTTACACAGTATCTAATATAAACCGTTCAGCTGTTATGCAATATCATTTATCATAACCATATAACCATATAACCATATAACAATTACAGCACGGAGACAGGCCCTCTCGGCCCTTCCAGTCCGTGCCGACCATTTGTTTTCCCCTAGTCCCATCTACCTGCACTCAGACCATACCCCTCCATTCCCTTCACGTCCATATACCTATCCACTTTACTTTTAAATGTTAAAATCGATCCTGCCTCTACCACCTCTGCTGGAAGCTCATTCCACACAGCCCACCACCCTCTGAGTAAAGAAGTTCCCCCTCACGTTACCCCTAAACTTCTGTCCCTTAATTCTCATGTCATGCCCTCTTGTTTGAATCTTCCCTACCCTCAATGGGAAAAGCTTATCCACGTCAACTCTGTCTATCCCTTTCATCATTTTAAAGACCTCAATCAAGTCACCCCTTAACCTTCTGCGCTCCAAAGAATAAAGACCTAACTTGTTCAACCTTTCTCTGTTTTGTTGACATCCTTCCTATAACTAGGCGACCAAAATTGTACACCATACTCCAGAATTGGTCTTACCAATGCCTTGTACAATTTTAACATTACTTCCCTACTCCTATATTTTGATTTGTCCTGCCAAGATGTAGCACTTCACACTTATCAGCATTAAACTCCATCTGCCATCTTTCAGCCCACTTTTCCAAATGGCCCAAATCTCTCTGTAGACTTTGAGAATCTACTTCATTATCCACAATGCCACCTATCTTAGTATCATCTGCATACTTACTTATCCAATTTTCCACCCCATCATTCAGATCATTGATGTACATGACAAACAACAGTGGACCCAACACAGATCCCTGAGGCACCCCAATGGTCACCGGCTTCCAACCTGACAAACAGCCATCCACCATTACTCTCTGACATCTCCCATTCAGCCACTGTTGAATCCATCTTGCTACTCCGCCATTAACACCAAAAGATTGAACCTTCTTAACCAACCTTCCATGGGGAACCTTGTCAAAGGCCTTACTGAAATCCATATAGACAACATCCACTGCTTTACCATCATCAATTTCCCTAGTTACCGCTTCAAAAAATTCAAGAAGGTTTGTCAAACATGACCTTCCAGGCACAAATCCATGTTGACTGTTCCTGATCAGACCCTGTTTATCCAGATGCTTATATATATTATCTCTAAGTATCCTTTCCATTAATTTGCCCACCACTGACGTCAAACTAATAGGTCTATAATTGCTAGGTTTATTCTTTGAACCCTTTTTAAACAATGGAACAACATGCGCAGTACGCCAATCCTCCGGCACTATTCCCGTTTCTAATGACATTTGAAATATTTCTGTCATAGCTCCTGCTATTTCTACACTAACTTCCCTCAATGTCCTAGGGAATATCCTGTCCAGGACCTGGAGACTTATCCACCTTTATATTTTTTCAAAAGTGTCAGTACTTCCTCCTCTTTGAATCTCATAGTTTCCATAGCTACTCTACTTTTTTCCCTTACCTCACAGAGTTCAATATCCTTCTCCTTGGTGAATACCGGAAGAAAAGAAATTGTTCAATATCTCCCCCATCTCTTTTGGCTCTGCAGATAGCTGTCCATTCTGGTTCTCTAATGGTCCAATTTTATCCCTCGTTATCCTTTTGCTATTAATATAGCTGTAGAATCCCTTTGGATTTACTTTCACCTTTCTTGCCAAAGCAACCTCATATCTTCTTTTAGCCTTCCTAATTTCTTTCTTAAGATTCTTTTTACATTCTTTATACTCCTCTAGCACCTCATTTACTCCATGCCTCCTATAATTATTGTAGATATCTCTCTTTTTTCGAAACAAGTGTCTAATTTCCCTTGAAAACCATGGGTCTTTCCAATTTTTACTATTTCCTTTCAACCTAACAGGGACATAAAGATTCTGTACTCTTACAATTTCCCCTTTAAATGTCCTATTTCCCCTTTAAACCAATCGGAGGTTCAACAAAAAGCTTCCTCTGTGATAGAATAAAGTTTTTGTACCTCTCCAAATGCACGTGATGGCCTTCTTCCCCAACAATATGGGTTTACATAAGGCTGTGCTGGATAAAAATACTTCCTCACCATACACCTGCCCCTGTTTGATCCATATATCAAATCTCCTTCACATTGGACCACCAATTTTGCAAAAGTTTTATGAGGCTGATATCTTTGCCTCTTTATCCATGACTTTGATTTGTTTTAGGCAGGTTCACTCCGTAATAACCAAGATTTCCAACATAGCTTGAACTTTATTGACCTACAAATCTAAAGTGCAAAATGGTCCGAATGGCAATTTTCTCTCATACCATTGAGCTCATCATATGAGCTATAAACAATGCCACTAATCCTTTTTAAATTTTGGTCATTGCACAATCTTTCACTTGCTTCCCATAAGCAGTGATGCCTCCCGCAAACTTGAAATTCTTTGGAATCGTATTCCCTGTGCCTCCACACTATTGAAGACATGGGTGCCTTAATCGGATTCACCGATGGCACCCTAGTAAAGCACAAGTGTTTTCATATAAATCTGCTGTTTCAACCATAACAGCCTCCTGAAGCTGGTGAGAAACCAATTGATGTTGGCCACCATGGTTACCTTCCATGGCCTCACCGCTTCCTTCAGGTATCGTACTTTGTACCCATTAAGTACACCTGGATTTATACTTGTGCTGTGGTGGGTACATGACCAAAACACCACTTTCAGGGTCAGTTTTTTACTGCCCTGGTACTCCTGAGACTTGCTCAAGGAGACTACCTCCAGCTCAATCCGAGGTTCATATTCCCACAGTGGTAAAAGCACCATATATTTGTATATGGAAACTCCTCAGGGCCTGCCTGGGAATATTCTGCGTTTTTTAGACCCTTGGTTGAAAATAATCTGGAGTAATTCTCCATTTAATTTATTCTGAGCCATAAAGCTTTCTTGTCTGGAGGCCTTTCTTTATTAAAATCATTTAAAATCATTTAAAACCACGGCCTCTCAGACTTATTTATTTTCCTTCCCACTGAAGATTGTTCCCGTGGCTTTAGTTTGTAGACTAAAGGCTCCCTACGGTTAATCTTAACGGCCACTGGTATCGGAACCGGCTTCTAACCGGGATGCATTTTAACCTCAGTTTTTCCTCCGGAGTATTTCCACTTTTCCTTTCAACTCCTGCTGGCTCTGCACGCCAGCACCACAGAGTTTGAAACACGCCCTGTAAATAATTCAATGCACTTACCTGTGGGCCTGTTCCTTACCGCTGGTGGAGCTGCACTCTGCAGCTCTTTGCCTACCGACAGCGTCGACGTAATGCCGATCATGCGCCAGGCGGGGCTTCTTCACGTAGTCACTCACTAGACTCCGAAGTAAAATACTCTTTTGGATAGGGAAGTCCCAACAACAGAATCATACCGACAGATATGGGAAAATGAAATAGGTCTAGCTATAATGAAAGACACTTGGGAAGAAAGTTTACAATATATACACCGATGCTCATTAAATGCCAGACATACTTTCGTACAATTTAAAGTAATACATAGATTACACTACTCAAAAACGAAATTAAATAGAATTTTTCTTAACATTTCTTCTATTTGCGATAAATGTCAGAATTTAGAAGCTAACTTAATGCATAGTTTTGTAACATGCATAAAACTTAATAGTTATTGGGCTGATATTTTTAGAATCATTTCTGAAGTTCTTAAAACTAAATTGGACCCCGATTTAAAGCTAATAATATTAGGAGTTCCTGATTCAAGCTTAATATTAACAGTAAGTCAAATATATTTTCTTGAATACTGTTTGATAAATGGAAAAAAATTAATATTAAAATTCTGGAAGGAAACATTATCCCCCACGTTCAAAATGTGGACTGTGGAAATGTCGGAGACGTTGCATCTGGAGAGAATTAGGTTTGTCCTAATGGACAAATACGAACTTTTTGAACAAATATGGTCTCCATTCATTGATTATTTAAAGGGGTAGCTGAGCTCAGCATTGTAACTCAATAAGTACCCTGGTGTAGGATTAGATGAAAAGATGTATTCTGGAATTTGTATACACGTCCCTATAGATATTGTTATGTGAAATTGCTCCATTCATTGTTAAGATGTATTCCTTATTTTTGATTTATATAATAATTGTTTTTTGTTTATTTATTTATTTATTTTTATAATTTAAATTTAAATTTTTTTTAAATTATTTTTTATTTTATTTATTTTTTATATAATCATTATTATTTTATCACCATCTCTTGATTATTGATCTATACTTTTACTTTTTTACCACTCCTTTACTTTCCAAAAAAAAACAAAAAACAGAAGCATACATAAATAATTCCGTAACATCTGTACAATTTTTGTGACAAGTCTAATTTGTATTTGAAGAACTGTTGTACCTTAGACAATATGCATTGCTTCTAATAAAAATATTTTTAAAAATTAAAAAAAAATGGATTTCATGGTATTTGAAAATGTAATAAGGCGCATGAAGAGAGAGCTCAAGGTACCTTTGCAAAGCAAAACTAACCATTTCTACTCTATGCTCTGAATTCATCCTGTCTATAATTCACAATGTTAATTATGGCGGCACGATGGTTCAGCGGTAGAGCTGCTGCCTCACCTAATGTTATGGTTCAGACAGTCCAATGAAGGGCCCTGACCTGAAACATCACCTATCCATGTCTTCCACAGATGCTGTCTGACCTACTGAGTTACTCCAGCGCTTTGTGTCTATCCTCCACAGATGCTGCCTGACCCATTGAGTTACTCCAGCGCTTTGTGTCTATCCTTCACAGATGCTGACTGACCCACTGAGTTACTTCAGCACTTTGTGTCTACCCTTCCCAGATGCTGCCTGACCCACTGAGTTACTCCAACGCTTTGTGTCTATCCGCCACAGATGCTGACTGACCCACTGAGTTACGTCAGCACTTTGTGTCTACCCTTCCCAGATGCTGCCTGACCCACTGAGTTACTCGAGTGCTTTGTGGGGCTTTTTTGTGAAACAGGCCCTTGTCCCAGCGATCCCCGCACATTAACACTTCCCAACACACACTAGGGACAATTTTAGATTTATACCATCCAATTAACCAACAAACCTATACATCTTTGGAGTGTGGGAGGAAACTGAAGATCTTGGAGAAAACCCACACAGGTCACGGGGAGAATGAACAAACTCAGTACAGACAGAACCCGTAGTCAGGATCGAACCCGTGTCTCTGGCGCTACCCCTGCTACCGCTAGCTCTACCCCTGCGCCACCGTGCCGCCCTATCTCTTTGTTTTCTCTTTTATCAGATTCTGATGAAGGGTTCTGGAAATGAAAACGTTTCTCCCTCTGCAGATGCTATCCAGCCTACTAGGTATTTTCCAGAAATCATATGTCCAGCATCTGCAGTATTTTAATTTTAATTTTGGCAGTCAGGATTGAGTGACCTAGATGACCGTTGATTATAAGTGGGAGAATCTCGCAGACCTTGGTGAAGGTAGATAACTCAGAGATGCCACTCTGCCCTGTGTTTCTCTATTACATTACACTTCTGGAAGAGGAGAGGAAATTGTATCCAGCACTCACCAGTAACTCGGTAATATAATTGCTACATCACGTTCAACATGCAGAGACCTACTTATCTTGTGTGGCACACCCAGGCTGCATTTGTTCGTTTTTGATCCTCAGTGATTGTTTACATACAGGACGAATAAATTATATTCAAAAGCTGACAGGGAATTATTTATCTGAACTATCAAAAATGTAGACATAGAAAATGAATAAAACAATTCTTGTTGCAATGCCTAGCTGAATGCCTCCTCACATAGAATGACTTCTCTTTTGTCACCTTTCATTTTCTCCAGATTAATGCTGTATCGTGGGTCTAAGCTTTCAGTGAAATGCCTGGCTGCCCTGGAACAGCTCCCTCAAGTCTTTCTCTGCTATGCCGATGACGGTACTGGTGCTGCTTTCTTCGAAGTCTAATTTCAGCACTCGTTTACTCAGATTTTATCATCTGTGGTCTCTTATCTCAGCATTCTGATGGTGTGCCGGTATCGAAATCAGCCTAGAATACTGTATGCGGTACTTATTTGTAGAGGTGCCAACAGGAAGGCTCGGCTTCATCAAGTGGTGCTCACCATTTTGGCAAAGATACAGCGTCAGGAGTTTGCCTCTGAATCATTTGTTAGTTGGGTAACATAGTGGTGCTGCAGGTTGTCCACCTGTCTCGTGGCTCCAGCTGACCCGGGTTCAATCCAGACCTCCGGTGCTGCCAACGTGGAGTTTGCAGGTTCTCTGTATGACTGTGTGTGGCGTCATCCCCATTTTTTGCAGTCGTCTTCATTCCTGGGTGTTCGAATTGCTGAACCAGGCCATGATGCAACCAGTCAATTTGCTCTCAAACTGCACACCTGTAGAAGTTCAAGAGAGTATCCGTCAACAAATCAAATCTCCTCAATCTTCGAAGGAAGTAGCGACAGTGGCCTAAATTGACAGTGAGACCAAAGTGACAAGTGGAAAGTTAACTTGTGTGAATGTTGCTTGAGGTTCTGATGGTTCCTGGCTTATAGCACGTCCAAATATAAAAGCCTGCCAATTTTTCATGTCGAGCCCTTCACGAGAAGTGTGGACATTAAGGTAGCAACACATCCGTCACTTGTTACTTGCTGCCTGTGGAGAAGATTGGAATTTGCTTGCGATGACTGAGGTCAGGTCAACCTGATACTCATGGGGATGGAGGATTTGCATTTCAACAGCCCTCTTCCCCCACATCAACCCCAAAGAATGACAGAACTAATAAAGCGCTGCTGAACTATTGTTGCCTTGAACCACAAGGATCTCCCTCAGTGCTGGAATGAGAAATCAGTTCACACTTAATGTGCAGAAGTCTCAAGAGTGAAAAGCAATAAACTTCCGGCTCAATATATGAGTCCAGCACTGAATCTAACCGTTGCTGAACACAGAGGAATTGAAGAGAGCCATTTTTGTAGGAAAATGTAAAGTAAATTGTGTCATTTTTAAGTGTGTTGAAAACTAATAGATCTCAGCGTATATATGAACAAGGAAAGTTGAAAGTTGGCAAAGCTCTTAAAAAGAAATACAGAATCCTTTGCTTTATAAATAAAGACTAGAGTATAACAACTAGAGAGCTTTATTAATTCTTTAAGCATTAAGTCTTTAGATACAGCATGGAAACAGGTCCTTCGGCCCATCAAGTCCACACCAATCAATAATCACTCATACACTAGTTCTATTTTAGACCGGTTTCATATCCTATACAATAGGGACAATTATCAGAACCGAAGGCAATTAACCTACAAACATGCACATCTTTGGAATGTGGGAGGAAACCGGAGCATGTGGCAGCACGCTGCAGCACCAAGTGGAACAGTGGCGCAGGGGTAGAGTAGCTGCCTTATAGCGCTTGAAGCCCCAGAGCTGTGGGTTCAATCCCGAATACGGGTGCTGCCTGTAAGGAATTTGTACATTCTCCCCGTGACTGCGTGGGTTTTCTCCGAGATCTTCAGTTTCCTCCCACACTCCAAAGACATACAGGTTTGTAGGTTAATTGGCTTGGGTTTGTATACTTAGTATGTGTAGGATAGTGTTAATGTGCTGGGATCGCACGACGGTGCGGACTCGGTCGGTCGAAGGGCCTGTTTCCGCCCCGTATCTCTAAACTAAACTAATGTGGGGTGTGAGTGGTCCATGATAATGTTGGCTGCTTTGATATCTGCCTGACCCAAGACCACTATCACCATGTAGAAAACATTCAGGATTGACCTTTGGAGTATATCATTGTGGAGCACCTCTCCATCAGGTGCCCATGTGGTTTTGAATGTTTAAAGACGTTACCAATGTAGGAGTGGATCCTCTCCATCAGCAAACCTCCTGACCTGACTCCCCTAGTCCACAGGCCTGGCCGTCTTACCTTTGGTTTTACCCCCTTTCTGGGGACCCACAGTGGTCTGGAAGCGACTGACCGCTATATGTTGGTGGGGTCCCTCCTGGCCTGACTTCCACAGGCCTGCCCCACTGCTGTTGGTTTGCCACCTACCTGGGGGACCACAGCGGTCTAGAAATAGCCGGCCCCTGTATGTGGGGGGGGAGCCCTCCTGGCCTGACTTCACAGACCTTGCCGGCTTGTGGTTTGTTTTACCCCCTTCCTGGGAACCACAGCCGGTCTGGAAGCAGATGTCTCCTGTATGTCGGGTGGGGGGACCCTTTTGGCCTGGCTTACAGACCTTGCCGGCTTGTGGATAGTTTTACCCCCTTCCGGGGAGCCTCACCCGGTCTGGAAATCACTGACTGTTGTTAGTGACCTTAGGGTGGCGAATCCGCCAGCCGCCGGCTACCCGCACTTCCGCGGTCTCTGTAGCCGGTTTCCCCTCGGTCCCGGTATCCGTGGCCGAGACCGGGATTCCCCGCGGTCCGTCCGGACTTCACCCCAATTATGTCGAGCAGTTATATCTCTGAACAGAGATTCCTGCAAAAAAGAAAACTCAAGAACCTGGAAATAAGGTAAAACCTACCGTCAGGTTGAACTTACCGCTGGACAGAGCAACGATGCCGCCAGTCGGCTCATTTGCGCAGAGCGAGTCAACGTAATGACGAGCATGCAAGCTAACGGCCTTCTTCACGTACTCACTCACGTGACTCTGAAGTAAAATCAAGAATTTGTCTATCTCTGCCTTAAAAATGTCCACTAGCTTGGCCTATATTCAACCCTATATTCTTTTGTCATATACATCTTTATAAAATACTTATAACTTCCATTTTATATAAGCTGCTCATTTCTCTAACATTCTCTCTTATTCCTACTTTTGGAGCCCTTCCATTCTCTTTGTGCAGTCATGTATTACGCACCTTTTGATTGTCACAAGCCGCTCTTCACTGTAGATTTTAACTATATTTCTAGTCATTCAGAGAGCTCCAACTGCTCATTAATTTTAGCTCTCACGTGTTTCATTAATTCCATACTTGGATGCACCTTTCCCTTTTCATTAACTGTTCCAAATGATGTTTTGATCACTTTTAGTTGATTCTTGACCAAATTCTCGGAACAAGAACTATTACTGCTGGTTTCTATGTGGGTTGGAACGTCATTAATCAAAAGAAAAATCTTTCACATAAATTTCAGGCTGTTCTCTTCATCTTTATACCATTAGTATATCTACCAAAAGCAGCATCATCAATGTCTCCCATTATTACATTGCTGTTATAGAGTCACAGAGTAATAGTCATACAGCATGGAAACAGGCCCTTTGGCCCAACTTGCCCACACCGACTAATATGCCCACATCGACCAACATGCCCCATCTCCACTAGTTCCACCAGCTTGTTTTTGGCCCATATCCCTCTAAACCTATCCTACCAAGTGTGAGCATGGAGGTAGTGGACTGAACTTTGCTGCCTTCCTTCACAGTGGGAAACATTTTGGGGGATGTTTTTATGTTTAATGTTTAATTCTTTAATGTTGTGTTTATTTTTATTGGTGTGCTGCAATGGCAACTCAAATTTCACTTCCTCTGTCCTTTGTCCTACCCATGTACATATCCAAATGTTCTTAAATTCTGTGATAGCACCTGCCTCAGCTACCTTCACTGGTAGCTCATTCCATATACCCACCACACTTTGTGTAAAGAAATTGCCCCTTGGGCTCATAATAAATCATCCCCTTCTCACTTTAAAACAATGTCCTCTGATTCTTGATTTCCCTAGTCTGGGTAAAAGACTCTGATGCATTTACCCTTTCTAGTCCTCTATAAGATCACATCTCATACTCCTGCGCTCGAAGGAATAAATTCCTATCCTGCTCACCTCTCTTTAAAGCTCAGGTTCTTGATTCCTGGCAACATCCTCAACCTCGTTGTTCCTGCAAGTAGTTTCATAATTTTGGAAACTAGGATGCATGAAACTTTGCAGAAGGGTCTGAAGAAGGGTCTCGTCCCAAAACGTCGCCTATCTCCTTCGCTCCTTAGATGCTGCTGCACCCGCTGAGTTTCTCCAGCCTTTTGTGTACCCTGCATGAAACTGAAATCCTTTAAGTCTTCTAGGTCATGACATGTCAGTTCACAATCCACCTGCCTCGGTTCTTAATAAAGCATTGTAAACGTTATTGTGTACATTCAGATAAGAACAACAGGGGAGCATTGATTTTTGCAAATCATTTTGTGTAACAGTGATTCCATAATGAACAGTTTTCAATAAAACCATGATGTTTGCAACACTTCAGTGGAGCAGAATATACAAAGGAATGGATGGAAATGATTGAGACAACTCTGAGTTCAAAATAGAGGGATGTTTTTACAATGGCTGAGTGTGATAACACTGGAGAAAGCAGCACTGATGTCAGTAATTCGAGTGGGTGGAATAAAGCACACGAATGCAAGGAAATGGCAAGAGGGGACAAACAGACCACTCACGCCTGCCCTGCCATTCAACATGATCATGGCCACCAAAGGTTTTTAGGTTTCAATACAAATATATCTAAAGACCTTTCTCAAAGTACCAATGAGCAAAGCTAACATGGTACTAGGTTATTGATTTTACTTGAGGCTAAAGACATGGAAGCGAAGGATGAGTCACAATGGTGATTCAGTTTGGCTGCTCTGCTCTCACTTGGAAAGCGTACAATAAGATAGCAAAGGTTGTGAGGAGAATATGAATGTGGATGAGTGAATAAGCAAAATAAAAAAATAGTAAGTTTGAGAACAGAAGCTGTGAGATGGAGCACAAGTATAGGGTTGGCAGAGTGGCTCAGTGGCAGAACTGCTGCCTCACTGCGCCAGAGACCTGGGTTAGATCCTGAATGTGAGTGCTGTCTGTACAGGATTTTACACTCCCCTCCAAAGACATGCGGGTTTTTCGGTTAATTTGCCTTTGTAAATTGCCCCTGGTATGTAGGATATGAAGTTGGGATAACATTGTGCTAATGTACAAATCATCGTTGGTTGTCGTGAATGGTGGGCCATTGGACCTGTTTCCATGCTGTATCTCTAAACTAAAGATAAAATGTTGGTTGACAATGAAGTGGATAGAAAAGGTCAGTGTTGAAGTAGAAAGGAGCAATGCGTGTTGCTGAGATGGAAGCTATTTAGGTGGGGGAATATCTATATAAATGGGGACTTAACTCTGTTAATGACAGGATCGCTCTTCTGTAACCTGGTGGTCTGGCAATCATCACCCTTAAAGCCAAGCACCAAAAACTGCCTCAGGAGCAAAATACTTAAAATAAGGTGCATTCTGAGGTGAATCTGGCACTAATGCTGAATGCCAAAAGAAGTGTGCAACAGATGGAAAAGTGACATAAGGAACTGCTGATGCTGGAATCTTGAGTAAAACATATAGTGCTGGAGTAATCTGGTAATGTTTCGTGCTGGAACGCCGCCTGTTTATTTCTTCCAGAGATGCTCTCTGACTTGCAGAGTTTCTCCATCTCTTTGTATTTTATGCAACCGATACAGTGCATTCAGAGAGTATTCAGACCCCTTCACTTTTTCCACATTTTGTAACATTACAGCTTTATTTTAAAATGGATTAAATTCATTTTTTTAATCATCAACCTACACACAATATTCCAGAATGAAGAAGCGAAAACAGATGTTTAGACTCTTTTGCAAAGTAATTAAAAATAAATAACTAACCATATAACCATATAACATATAACCATATAACAATTACAGCACGGAAACAGGCCCTCTTGGCCCTTCCAGTCCGTGCCGACCATTTGTTTTCCCCTAGTCCCATCTACCTGCACTCAGACCATACCCCTCCATTCCCTTCATGTCCATATACCTATCCACTTTACTCTTAAATGTTAAAATCGATCCTGCCTCCACCACTTCTGCTGGAAGCTCATTCCACACAGCCACCACCCTCTGAGTAAAGAAGTTCCCCCTCACGTTACCCCTAAACTTCTGTCCCTTAATTCTCATGTCATGCCGTCTTGTTTGAATCTTCCCTACCCTCAATGGGAAAAACGTATCCACGTCAACTCTGTCTATCCCTTTCATCATTTTAAAGACCTCAATCAAGTCCCCCCTTAACCTTCTGCGCTCCAAAGAATAAAGACCTAACTTGTTCAACCTTTCTCTGTAACATAGTTGCTGGAACCCTGGCAACATTCTAGTAAATCTCCTCTGTACTCTCTCTATTTCGTTGACAAGAGAAGGACCTTGGTCAGCGAGGTGACCAAGAACACGATGGTCACTCTGACAGAGCTCCAGAGTTCATCTGTGGTGATGGGAGATCCTTCCAGAAGGACAACTATATCTGCAGCACTCCACCAATCAGGCCTTTATGGTAGAGTGGCCAGACGGATGCCACTCCTATGTAAAAAACACATAACAGCCCACTTGGAGTTTGCCAAAAGGCATGAGAAACAAGATTTTCTGGTCTGATGAAACCAAGATTGAACTCTTTGGCCTGAATGTCAAGCGTCATGTCTGGAGGAAACCAGGCACTGCTCATCACCTGGCCAATACCACATCTATGGTGAAGCATGGTGGTGGCAGCATCATGCTGTGGGGATGTTTTTCAGCGGCAGGAACTAGGAGACTAGTCAGGATCGAGGGAACGATGAACGGAGCAAAGTGCAGGGAGATCCTTGATGAAAACCTGCTCCAGAGTGTTCTGGACCTCAGACTGGGGCGGAGATTCATCTTCCAACAGGACAACAACCCTAAGCACACAGCCAAGACAATGCAGGAATGGCTTTGTGACAAGTCTGTGAATGTCTTTGAGTGGCCCAGCCAGAGCCCGGACTTGAATGCGATTGAACATCTCGGTAGAGAGAGAGCACAGCTTTAAGGTCAAAGGGGAACAATTAAATGGCGATGTGCAGGGCATGTTTCTAGACACAGAGAGTGGGGTGCTTGGAACCTGCTGCTTGGGATGGTGGTGGAAACTGATATGATAGGTGGGGTTTAAGAGACTTTAGATAGGCACATTGATATGGTGAGAATCAAGGGAAATGGATCACATGCAAGCTGAGGAGATTAGTTTACATGGCATCACGTTCAGCAGAGACATGCCTATTCCTGTGTTGTACTCTTATACGTTCTATGTTTTGTGTGTATACACTATCACTATAACCACCTCCTTGAAACCCACAAAGTATAAATATATCAGGTCATGAGAATTAATTCCCTCTCAGTCCCCCTAATTACTGTATTTCCCGGCGTCCAAGACACTATTTTTTACTCTAAAATAAGGCCGAAAATTTACCTGCGTCTTGCAGGCCGAAGGTTAGGTCGAGCAATGCCACTCTCGCAGCGACTGCTCCGCGGAACCTGCCATACCCTCGACCCTGGAACGGTGTGAAGTGGGAAGCGGCTGTAAAAGGACAGTGCTGCTGGGGGGGGGGGAGAGTTCCTTTCCACAGCATGTGAGTAGTCTGGCCCGGGTCAGCACGGCCTGGGCCGCACAAAGTTCCAAACTTGGCTCGCCCGCCAGGGATAAAGTTGCCGGGAGGGAAGGAGCATTGAGAAGGAGGGGGGTCGGAGATCATGCCAGCTCCCTCTCCCTCTCCCCACCCTCTCCCTCCCCCCTCTCCCCCTCTCTCCCCTCCCCCTCCCCCCTCCCCCTCCCCCTCCCCCCCCCCACTCCCCCTCTCCCCCTCTCCCCCTCTCCCCCTCTCTCCCTCTCCTCCCTCTCTCCCACTCTCTCTCTCCCGGTACTCTACGTCCAATTTTGTATTCATGCTCTCCTGTTTAAGCTCCTTGTCCACCCTAGAACTGTATTCATTAGGATGTTTTCTAAGTCTTGTTTTGCAAAGTACAGATACAAACTATACATTTAATTTTCCTGTTCTCAATCTCATTATCATTTTGTCTGTCTCAGTCCGTGGAGCATCCACATTAATTTAAGCTAATGATTTATTTTTTGCACGTCCACGGAATATCATATTCTTTTTTAAATACCCTATCTGTATTCTCTGAATGTTGTGCTTTCATTATGACATTTTCTCAATGGCTCGGGCTTCATGAGAAATAATTAATGAGAAAGCCTTTCCTTTTGATCTGGTATTATCGTTAACTAATTAGTCATAGCTGGATCTCTTTTGCTGGGAATGTTTGTATAAAAGGAATAAATTTTTACTAATAAACTGTGCATTCATTCGTAATACACGTGCCATTTATTTTTTCTGGCCTTATTTTTTAATGTGCAGGACAAATACTGTGGCGACAAACTTTACGTTTGAATGATTAGTCATTGAGACTGCCGATGATACAAAGATTGACACCTATATGATAGCTTACTTGAGAGCTCTTTGGATTTTATCACAGAGTCTCCAGTAGTTTAATGAGCATCGTGAAAATATTACATTACAGGAGGCCATTCAGCCCATTCTGCCTGTTCCAGTCAAAAAGAGCTGCTCAACCTGAATCAATTTTCTATTACTTGACCTGTATTCCTGCAAGTGAAATTTCAGTGAAGGTTTTTTGAAAGCTTATGAGCCCCTTTGAATGACTTAACATTATTATAGGAAGACATTTCCTTCCCTTCCTATCCCTTCCCCCTCTCCTCTCTCCCACTCCCATTCTCCTCCCCTGAATACTGGCTGACCTTGCAGCGGTCAGCCCCCCCCCCCCCACCCCCCCCCCCCCCCCCCCCCCACTCCCTCCCCCCCCCCCCCCCACTCCCCCCCCCCCCCCCCCCCCCCCCCCCCCCCCCCCCCACTCCCCCCCCCCCCCCCCCCCCCCTCCCCCCCCCCCCCCCCCCCCCCCCCACTCCCCTCCCCCCCCCCCCCCCCCCCCTCCCCCCCCCCTCCCCCCCCACTCCCCCCCCCCCCCCCCCCCCCCCTCCCCCCCCCCCCCCCCCCCCACCCCCACCCCCCCCCCCCCCCCCCCCCCCCCCCCCCCCCCCCCCCCACTCCCCTCCCCACCTGCACTCCTTCCAACGGCTACACAATTCACAACTTTTCTACCCTTCAGTTTCACAATTAACAACTCTTTATCCTTTTTGGGCTTACAGCTCTCTTTTCATCCCCGGCCTTTGTCCAACAATCTACCTATTGTAAACCCCCCCTCCCCTCGTCTCTGGTCAACTATTACCGGCCACACTCTGTCCTGCCATTCCTCTAATCCAGCTTTCTTTCCTGCCCTCTCCTGCAATCAGTTGATGAAGGGTCCCGACCGGAAATGTCATCCATCCATGTTCTGCAGAGATGCTGCCTGACCCAGCATCTGTTACTCCAGCATTTTGTGTCCTTCTTTGGTATAAACCAGCATCTGCAGTTCCTTGTTATTATAATTATTAGGATGGTATTTTTATAAATAAAGTATTAAAAAAAGCTATGACATTGCATCCACACACCAAAGTACAATAACATTCTTCCAGGCTAATTAACATTTGAAAAAGATTTATATGGCCAGTCACTTTTGAAACACTCCAAAACACGTTGCAGCTAAATAAATACTTTGTGAGTGGTCACTGAGGAGATGTATGAAAAGGAGCAGCCAATTTGCACAGACTAGAAGCTCGCAAACAAAGGCGGCGAATCAGCAGATAAACTGTTCCTCAAATGCTGAGTGAAGCATAAATATTGGGCAAAGTACTGAGAATAACTCTCTCAGTCTTCAAAATAGAGCTAGAAGATCATTTAGTTCTACTAGAAAGAACAGATGAGATTCAATTTAATCTCATCTGATCAACAACTCTATCAATAATGTAGCATTCCCTCAGTAATGTTCTGAAAGGTTAGCCTGCAACTTTGAGAATCGGGCATATACTTTCTTGTTCCAAGACACCAACATACTGTAACTCTGTTTATAAGGGTTTAATGAGACAGATTCAGCACTGGAATCATAGTCATCGAGTCATGCAGAACCAAAATGGGTCGTTCAGCCCAACTTGTCCATGCCGACCAAGATGCCCCATTTACGCTAGTCCCACATGTCCTCATTTGCCCCAAAACCTCTAAACCTATCCTATCCATGTACCTGTCCAAATGTCTTTTAAATGTTGTTATAGAACCTGCCTCAACAACCTCTGACAGATCCTTCCATATAGTTCAGTTCAGTTTGTTGTTAGGTATACAGAAGTACAGTGAAATGCTTTGTGCTAACCTGTCAGCGGCAAAATAATACATGATTACAATCGGGTCATTCACAGAGTACAGATACATGATAAAGGAATAATGTATAGTGCAAGGCAAAGCCTGATGAAGGGCAATGTACCAAAAGCCCACCTATTTACTGAACCACCCTATCTACCTGTTGTGCCATAGGTATACAATATGGCTGTGCATTACAGGCAGTTGAACTAATATTTCATCTCTTAAACCTTCTGCTCTTTTTTTTATTTATGTTTGTTTTCAATGCATTTAACTAAATCTAGCCACAGTGAAGCCCTAGAATTGCCAGGACCAGCTGAATTCATGGTCCACAGATTATCTTTCAGAAGCAACATGCTGCAGATGTCAAAAAATAAAACATAAAAACTTCAAAAAATATTCAGGAGCTTTGAAGGAAGAAAACTTTAACACGGTTTCAGTAAAACACAGATCAGGGGCGGCACAGTGGCGCAGCGATAGATTTGCTGCCTCATAATGCCAGAGAATCGTGTTCAATCCTGACCACGGATGCTGTCTGTATGGAGTTTGTATGTTCTCCTCGTGACTGTGTGGATTTTCTCTGGGTAGTCCAGTTTCCTCCCACACTCCAAAGACGTACAGGTTTGTAGGTTAATTGGCGTTGGTTAAATTATAAATTATAAATTGTCACCAGTGTGAGCAGGATAGTGTTAGTGTGCGGGGATCGCTGGTCGGCGCAGACTCTGTGGTCCGAAGGGCCTGTTTCCGCACTGTATCTCTGAACTAAACTAAACACATTGCAGTCTGTCCAATGTTATGATCTAGGATTGTCATACCTTTTTGGTCTCTGTGGACCCAAAATATCAGTCTTCCTCAACATCGCCGTCCTCTGTGTCTGATGGCAGTGCCATCCGCAGCCGACCTAGATGCCTCTAAGCAACTCTAAGGGCATGGGAGGTAAGTCTTTCCATATTTATTTCTGTCTGCTGCCACCACCACCTTGGCGGATTGGGTTGATCTGCTTTCTTCTGCCATCCATGGATCATATCCTGAAAGCCATTTAGCCAACCAGGTCACGACATCACAACACCATCAGTCCCAGTCATATTCAGGGTGGAATTATGTGAATGAAGGTCTATAAACTGGTAGGGTTGAAGGAAAGTCTTAAATGAGGAATAAAGTTAGCTTTATCAAGGCCAAGGGCAGATGGCATGGTCTCCATTGGTAGAATTATGAAGGTCAAGTGGCAAGAGATGACTGAAGTTGAGGAAAACAAACATTTCAGAGTTGTCAGGATAGGTTTAGGCTTATTATTGTCACATGCGCCGAGGTTTTGCATACTATCCAATTAAATTAGATAATGCTACACAAAGATACAATCAAGCCAAATTTAAGTACAAAGAAAAAGAAACAGCATTGTTCTCAGCATTGTAGCGCATCAGTGCCAGTGACTAAGTCTAATATTAACGATGAATTGAATAGGATTCGATCCTATGGAAGGATCCCACAGATGCCTGGTAGCAGAAGGTAAGAAACTGTTCCTGAGTCTGGTGCTGTGTGCTATCAAGCTCCGGTATCTTCTGTTGGGAGCGAGGAGAACATGGAATCATTGGGTTTGGACGCGTCTTTGATTATGTTGACTGCTTTTCCAAGGCAGCATGAAGTGTAGATGGAGTCGTAGGTGGGGTATCTGGCCTTTGTGATGGACTGGGCAACATGCACAACTCTCTGCAATTTCTCGTGGTCTTGTGGAATTGTGGACGCAGCCCAGACCATCACACAAACCAACCTCCCTTACATTGACTCCATTTATACCTCACGCTGCCTTGGCAAGGCCAGCAACATAATCAAGGGTGCGTCGCACCCTGACCACTCCCTCTTCTCCCTCTCCAATCAGGCAAAAATATAGAAGTGCGAAAACGCACACCTCCAGATTCAGGGACAGTTTCTTCCCAGCTGTTATCAGGCAACTGAATCATTCTCCCAACAACCAGAGAGCAGAGCTGAACTACTATCTACCTCTTTCGTGACCCTCGGACTATTCTTGATCTGACTTTTCAGGCTTTACCTGGCACTAAACGTTATTCCCTTATCGTGTATACACTGTAAATGACTCAATTATAATCATGTATTGTCTTTCCGCTGACTGGATAGCATGCAGCAAAAGCTTTTCACTATACCTTGGTACATGTGGCAATAAACTAAACTGTAAGTCTAGTTGTAGCTGTTCTAAAACCCCAAATGTGTCAGGGGTTACGGGGAGAAGACAGGAGAATGGGGTTAGGAGGGAGAGATAGATCAGCCGAATGGCCCAATTCTACTCCTATTCCTATTGACCGTATGCAAGCTGTGATCAATCCAACAGTGAGCTTTCTATGGTGCATTTGTAGTGGTTTGTAAGAATCATTGGAGACATACCAAATTTCCCAGAGAATATATCAGGGAGGATAAGATGACAGTGAAATGGGAAAACAGAGACAATTATTTTTTAATGATCATTGTCAAAATGGAAACCATGAAAGAAGCTTGTAAATTTCCCATAATCTCACTGGCTTCGATCTGGTTAATAGAGGTTGCAGGATTAACAGATGAGAAGGGTTGTGGAGTCGCTACAGTGCTTGCTATGCATGGTTCGTGCTGCACTTTTATTATCATTCCAATATTTTTGAAAAGAAAAGTAATGAAGCCAAATAACATACATTTAAAGCGAAGCCAGGAAGTGTTTGGAATAACTCAGCTGACCAACTGCAGAGAGAGGATCAGAGCCAATGGCTTTGCAGCCTAAAATTTAAAACAGTTAAAGAAAAGAAAATGTTTAGTTATGTTCACTGGTATACAATACAAACATCAAATTAACTTCTTTCAATTGCCCTTAATGGGAAACCTATAATTTGAATTCATTAAGATCCTAATCAATTAATTATATTTTCTCATAGGTATCCAATAAAGGAGGATAGTTGTCGAGTCAAGTTTCTTCGCCAAAAGAGGTAGTGTAACTAGAGCTGAACCATAAAGTCGTACACAATAGAAACTGGTCCTTTGGCCCACTGGGTCTATTCCGACCATCAATCACCTGTTAACGTTAATTCTCCCTTTATTCTCCCCTGATTCCCTCAAGTCCCACAGACTCTATTGATTACCTATAACTAGTGCCATTAACCCACTAGCCTATACAGCTTTAGGATGCAGAAGAAAACCAGGAAAACCTCTGGGTCACAGGGGGAACTTGCACACTCCAATCAGAGAGCACCAGTGGTTAGTATTGACGCTGGGTTGCTGGAACTGTGGGAACAAACTCTATGATTTGCAGCGTTGTGTAGGCAAAATTGCTATTTTGCCTTTCCCAAGTCTATTCCAATGTTGCTACCATCAGCTTCCATCCTTAAATTAAACAATGGCAGGTGTTCACGAGTGTTTTCCATTTATAATCTGAGCCGCTGCCTCAGTGTGCTGGAAGCCCGGGTTCGATCCTGACCTCGGGTGCTGCCAATGTGTGGAGCTTCCACGTTCTCCCTGTGACTGTGCGGGTTTCCACTGGGTGCTCCAGTTTCCTCCCACGTGCCAAAGACAGTGGACTTGTAGGTCAATTGGCCAATGTAAAAAAAAAAACAAATGCATGCGTAGGAGGTAGATAAGGAGGAAAAAAAAAGTGTGGACAGGTGACCAATGGTTGGCATGGACTTGGTGGGCCAGAGGACCAGATTCAGTACTGTATCTCTAAACTAATTCTTATCTTCAATATAATCAAATTTCACAAAGGAATAATATCTTTAAATTTGTACATGTTCTTCCCCTTTTTTTGGGGGGGTGGCTGGTATTTGAACATCTGCTCTTCTGTTCAGATCAGGTAATGTTACAAACGCATTAATATAGCTGCATGATTTTGAAACATGATTTAGTTGATAAGAATAGCTCACGCACACTTTTAATAATGTTCAAATTCACCTGGTGACGAGTGTAGAACGTGACGTGGAAGAGATAAGCTATGAATTTCTAACTGTCACAAGTTACAGGATGGTTTACAGCTACTTATGTAAACAACATCTCCAACCAGTCAAAAGTATTATTTCACTTTCCACTTTGAGACACTATGTTTATTTCAGGAACATGCCAGTGCCCTTTAGTCAACAAAACGCATTGTCTCTAACTAAATCTCTGCATGCGCTTCGTGAAATATCTACATTAAACTTGGCTCGGAAAACAAATTGTATTATTTTAATTGCATGCCCTTTGTAACTGACTATCATTTCCACTTCACTAACGACCACTCAAAAACGAGGCATCCTATTTCTGCATGCTTATCAATTCTAAACATGCCAGAACTATTGCCTTTGATATTTTCCTCTGTTCTCTTAAGAGTCATAGAGGCATAAGGATATGCATTATGGAAACAGGACTCAGTCCGGCTGAGTCCGCACTGACTATCAACCTCCCATTTAAATTCATCCTACATCATTCCCAGTTTTTTTTAACTTCTCACCGTTAACCTATTGCAGATTATACCACTCACTCACACAAAAGGGCCAATTTATAGCGGCCAAATTACATACTAATCTCCACGTCTTTGGGATGTGGGGAAGACCCACGTGGTCACAGGAAGAATGTACAGACTCCACACAGACAGCACAAGTGGTCATGATCAAATCTGATACTGTGTGGAAGTGACTCCATTAGTTGAACCAGCGTGCATGGTGAAAGATAGCATTCATAATTTGCAAAGAAATTCTGAGGTACTTCATGCCATTGAGCAAAATTTGATAAGGAGTATCATTGGGTATATTATAGCAACAAAACCGTGGTTTAAAATAATAAGTTTGGGGAGTAATGTTTTGAGAGGGGAGCAAAGAGAAGAGAGGAGAGTCAGAACTTGCAGCCTAGAATGTCTGGTCACTAATGGAGAACCAATTAGATTCAGAACTGAAAAAGCACAGAAATCATGGACAGATTTTGGATTGATGTTTGGTACAGAGCTAGGAAATTTGAAAAGCACATTAGAAATTGTTAAATCAATGCACCAGCGGATTTGGACTGGTCTGGAACTTACTGCGAGTTCAGATATAGAAAGCAGAGTTTCAGTGCTTTGGGGTTTCTGCAGGATGAGGCAGTAAAATTGCCCCAGGAATCCCTTAGTTTGGTCAAGTCCAGAGGTAATGGCGACATGAGTTGAGGAAGGGGCGAAGCAAAGAATATGTGTCATTGAAAGTTAACGTCAACACAATTCAACAGCCTCTGAGATTAAATATAGAAACAAAGAACTGCAGATGCTGGTTTATACCAAAGATAGACACAAAGTGCTGGAGTAACTCAGCGGACCAGGCAGCATCTCTGGAGAATTGGTGATGCTCTGGGCTGGTCCCAACCCAAAATGTCACATACCCTTTTCTCCAGAGATGCTGCCTTACCCACTGAGGTACTCCAGCACTTTGTGTCTTGCCTCTGACTATCTCGGGTACCAAGGTTATGTCACAGCTGCCAAGAGGGCGTATCACTTCAGTGTCTCAGAAAAGGAGCTTGGTGTAAGTAATGAAGGAAGAAGCTTCAGTGGGCTCAGGTTTTGGTTATATTCTACACATCCAGACTTAAGCATTAATCGGGACAAATTGAGTGCAACAGAGAAGGTGGAAATCACTGGGTACGCATTTTCCCTGTGACCACGTGGGTTTTGTCAGGGTGCTCTGGCTTCCTTGTGGTTTGTAGGTTTGTATGTTAATTGGCCTCTCTAAATTGTCCCTAGTGTGTAGGATAAAACTAGTGCATGAGTGATTGCTGATCAGCGCGGACTAGTTAGGCGGAAAGGCCTGTTTCCACGCTCTATCTCTAAACTAAAACTGAGTGCCCTGCAGAAGTGGCAGAAAGATGGAACAAATATTTCTCTGCCTGAGGCAATGTTATTTTTATAAACTTGGATTAATATTTTGTAGCTTGCAACCATCCACAGACGGGACACGGAGGCTGAGCGGTGGCCACGTGAACACGACGTCCAACTACATTTTCTTTGCATTATCTCTGGCTTAAGCTCAGTAACGATCCCATTCATTTGTATAATTATTGAAATATTGGGCTGTTAGTCACGTTACAGTATTAATAGCCTGCTCTCTCCAGCTGTAAATTACCCCATCTGAGTTTAACCCTATCTCTCCCTCTCCCCTTCCACCTACATTCCTTCCTCTAGCTTCACAATTCGCAACTCTTCAATCCTCATGTCTCACATCAGTCTTTTTATCTCTGCCCTTTGTCCAACCATCTGCCTATCGAAAACCTTCCTCACATGTGTCCACACCATGCTTTGTCCTGCACCTCCTCTCTTCCAGCATTGCCCTCCCCCTCCCTGCTACAATCAGTCTGAGGAAAGGCCCTGAAACATCACCTATCCGTGTTCTGTAGAGATGCTGCCTGACCCTGCTGAGTTACTCCAGTACTTTGTATCTTTTTTTATAAAGCAGCATCTGCAGTTCCTTGTTTCTACATCTTCCTAAACAACCTGCAGCAGAAAGGCGATTGCAGCAAACATTATGATATTCAAGGAATAGGAGCCAGTACAATAGGGAGATGCTTGGCATTTCTAAAATGAGCATTGCAGCACAATAATTCACTGAATGGTGGGGAATATCAAATGTATTTAGTGTATCCGTATTCAGCCCTGAGAAAAGGAATTGTTTGCTGACATTGAATTGTTTGCGAGAATGGAAACATGCCTTGTGAGGGAATTGTGTATATTTAAGTGTTGGTGTTCAGAGAAAGTGAGTGTCTTTGTTTTCAGATCATTTAACGTTAAGACGCAAGCAAGTTCAGAAACTAATTGAGAAAAGAAACAGTATGTGGGCCTTTACTGCAAAAGAATTTGAATAAAAGAACAAAGATATCTTGCACACATTATATCGTGCATTGGTGTGAGACGGCATCGGAAAGAAATTCTGTGGACAATTTTGCTCTCCCTTATCTACGAAAGGAAATGCTTACAATAAAAGGTGAGATTAGTTGATCTTGTCAGTATGTTCAGCACAGACATTGTGGGCCGAAGGGCCTGTTTCTGTGCTGCACTGTTCTATGTTCTCTTCCACTCCCACTCAGACCTATCAGTCTTCCTCTCGTAGATTGACACAAAATGCTGGAGTAACTCAGAGGAACAGGCAGCATCTCCAGATAGAAGGAATAGATGACGTTTCGGGGTCGAGACCCTTCTTCAGCTTCACGGTCTGAAGAAGGTCTCGACCCAAATCGTCACCCATTCCTTCTATCCACAGATGCTGCCTGTCCCGTTGAGTAATCCAGCATTTTGCATCTACAGTATCTTCAGTTTCAACCAGCATCTGCAGTTACTTCCTACACATCTTCCTCTCGTTACGTTGGATCAAATTGTCTTCATTTTTTTACATGTAATAGATGGGCATTTCCCAAGTCCTTAATATTAACAACACATTACTCCGACAAACAAGCCGAACCTGATTTTCACTGCCTCATTAAGTCATCTGGTCTCACCCTACCAGAGGTATTCCTTTTGATCTAATGTTTAAGATAGAACTGCAGATGCTGGAAATATCAGAGGTAGACAAAAACGCTGGAGAAACTCAGCGGGTGAGGCAGCATCTATGGATCGAAGGAATAGGTGACGTTTCGGGTCGAGACCCTTCATCAACTGATGTGTGACGGGTGGGGAGGCGGGAAGAAGAAAGGAAGAGGTGGAGACATTGGGCTGTGGGAGAGCTGGGAAGGGGAGGGAGAAAGCAAGTACTAACTGAAATAGCAGGTCAATGTTCATACCGCTGGGCTGTAAACTATCCAAGCGAAATATGAGGTATTGTTCCTCCAATTTGCGGTGGGACTCACTCTGGTCATGGAGGTGGCCCAGGACAGAAAGGCCGGATTTGGAATGGGAGGGGGAGTTGAAGTGGAATGTCTTTCTAGGTGAGGCAGAGGTTCACCTGCACCTCCTCCAACCTCATCTATTGCATCCGCTGTTCTAGGTGTCAACTGCTCTACATTGGTGAGACTTAGCGGAGGCTTGGCGATCGCTTCGCCCTACACCTCCGCTCAGTTCGCATTGACCAGCCTGATCTCCCGGTGGCTCAGCACTTCAACACTCCCGACCCGAAATGTGAACTATTCCTTCACTCCATAGATGCAGCCTCACCCTTTGATCTAATCATTCCTCCCCACCAATTTTTCCACCCTACCACTAAAACTCAAGATTGAAGTCAGGAGTATTTTATTGGCATGTGTCCCAAAACGGAACAATTACATTTTTACTTGCAGCAGAATAACAGAAATGGTAACACAGTTCTCAATGGACACCATCATAAATAATATAAATAAGTTCAATAGAAAAATAACATATCCTCAGAGTTATAGAGTGATACAGTGTGGAAACAGGCCCTTCAGCCCAACTTGCCCACACCGGCCAACATGTCCCAGCTACACTAGTCCCACCTGCCAGCATTTGGTCCATATCCCTCTCCATGTCTTATCCATGTACTCTTGTTCTCTGTTCAGGCACCAGTGCCTGAAACGTTAATTGTTTCTCCTTGCACAGATGCTGCCTGATCTGATGAGTGTTTCCAACATTTTCTGTTTTAAAACAAAACCTCAGTTGGCTCAGTGTTGATGAGGCCTTTAGACAGATGAGGCATGACTTTGATATAGTGCAGTAGCGTTTGCCAATCTGTGTGAGAAAGGCTAGCATATGGGATAGGGGCACATCCCTGCCAGGTCTTTGATGAGAAGCAGTATAGGCTGATGCCTGACAGTGATTCCACATCAATGTAAATTAATTTGTATCCTCCAATGCCAAGCTGCAGATTTAACTTGAGTTAGATCCTGACATGTCTCCCAAAGGTATTTATCAAATTATTAGGCTAATTAACATCAAATCGATTAAGTGCTTCTTGCGCATAGAGCACAAGCATAAAGTTAAACTGCCGACAGAATTTCTGAACAGTTTATCGGGTTATCAGAATTGTTACTGTAATTCCCTGTTGAATCTTCAACTCGCTTTTTCCATCTGGTAATAGTTATGTCACAATGGAATGCCCCAAACCATCTGAAGAAGGGTCTCGACCCAAAACGTCACGTATTCCTTTTCTTCAGAGATGCTGTCAGACCCGCTGAGTTACTCCAGCATTTTGTGTCTATCATACACAACGAAATGCAGGCAGGTGGGACGAGATGGGACATGTAGTTCAGTGTTTCCACACCATATGACTCTATGACTAACTGAAGACTAAATTTAGATTGTAATCAGCTGCCCTGTTATTCATTTATCTAATTCAGAGCATACCCTGTATGACAGTATTCTTGCAAAACACCTTGGTCAGGTTGGGGTGTTAAGGTTACAGTGTTAAGTGTGACTCGTACAGTAAGTGCAATTTGCTGTTAAACTACTTCAATATCAACACAGATTTTTGCAGCAGAAATAGCAAGGAGAATGTAATTGCTCACTATTATTGAAGTGTAGGTCAGAGTAATTACCAGTGATCACACATAGGTACCTTTAGTTTAGTTTAGAGAGACAGCGTAGAAACTGGCCCTTCAACCCACCAAATCTGCATCGACCCCCGCACCCTAACTCTATACTACACACATTGGGGACAATTTACATTTATACCGAGCCAATTAACCAACAAACCTGGATGTCTTAAAGCATATGGCATTAGGGGTTCAGTATTGATGTGGATAGAGAACTGGCTGGCAAACAGGAAGCAAAGAGTCCTTTTCACGATGGCAGGCAGTGACTAGAGGGGTACCGCAGGGCTCAGTGCTGGGACCCCAGCTATTTACAATATATATTAATGATCTGCATGAGGGAATTGAAGGCAATATCTCCAAGTTTACGGATGACACTAAGCTGGGGGGCAGTGTTAGCTGTGAGGAGGATGCTAGGAGACTGCAAGGTGACTTGGATAGGCTGGGTGAGTGGGCAAATGTTTGGCAGATGCAGTATAATGTGGATAAATGTGAGGTTATCTACTTTGGTGGGAAAAACAGGAAAGCAGACTATTATCTAAATGGTGGCCGATTAGGAAAAGGGGAGATGCAGCGAGACCTGGGTGTCATGGTACACCAGTCATTGAAAGTAGGCATGCAGGTGCAGCAGGCAGTGAAAAAAGCGAATGGTATGTTAGCGTTCATAGCAAAAGGATTTGAGTATAGGAGCAGGGATGTTCTACTTCAGTTGTACAGGGTCTTGGTGAGACCACACTTGGAGTATTGCGTACAGTTTTGGTCTCCAAATCTGAGGAAGGATATTATTGTCATAGAGGGAGTGCAGAGAAGGTTCACCAGACTGATTCCTGGGATGTCAGGACTGTCTTATGAAGAAAGACTGGATAGACTCGGTTTATACTCTCTAGAATTTAGGAGATTGAGAGGGGATCTTATAGAAACTTACAAAATTCTTAAGGGGTTGGACAGGCTAGATGCAGGAAGATTGTTCCCGATGTTGGGGAAGTCCAGGATAAGGGGTCACAGCTTAAGGATAAGGGGGAAATCCTTTAAGACCGAGATGAGGAAAACCTTTTTCACACAGAGAGTGGTGAGTCTCTGGAACTCTCTGCCACAGAGGGTAGTTGAGGCCAGTTCATTGGCTATATTTAAGAGTGAGTTAGATGTGGCCCTTGTGGCTAAGGGGATCAGAGGGTATGGAGAGAAGGCAGGTACGGGATACTGAGTTGGATGATCAGCCATGATCATATTGAATGGCGGTGCAGGCTCGAAGGGCCGAATGGCCTACTCCTGCACCTAATTTCTATGTTTCTATGTCTTTGGAGTTTGGGAGGAAACCAAATATCTTGGAGAAAACCCATGCGTTCACGGGGAGAACGTATAAACTCCGTACAGACTGCAACCATAGTCGGGATCGAACCCGCATCTCTGGCACTGAAAAGCACTGTAAGGCAGCAACTCTACCGCTGCACCTCCGTGCCGCACTTGAAGTGCAATGGAGTGGAGTCGCTATTTTGTTACAGGCACTCGAGGGCAACCGTAGGCAATCTCCTTCGCTGACCGACCATTTTGATTAGCTCATTGGAGTTTCACAACTTAGGAAGACCGACCGGTAGGTAAAACGCCCGCTAACCTTTATTATACTTCTTAAAAGTGTCTCCCCTCCTTCTCCCCCACTTCTCTCCCCTTCTCCTCCCCTTCTCCTCCCCTTATCTCCCCTTCTCCTCCCCTTCCCTTCTCTCCCCTTCTGTCTCCCTTCTCTCTCCTTCTTTCCCCTTCTCTCCCCCTTCTCCTCCCCTTTTCTCCCCTTCTGTCTCCCTTCTCTCTCCTTCTCTCCCCTTCTCTTCCCCCGCGCTCTCCAAAGGACTTACCATACCCTGTAGCAGCTGTTTACCTTCCTCTTCATCATGTAGACAGCACTCCTCCACTGTCCCTGGCCTCCACGTTTGCGATGTGTTTGTGTGTGCGGTCGGTAGATGCAGCTCGCGGTTCGGTCGATCCAGCTCGCGATTTCAACGCGGCTGGTCGATCCAGCTCGAGGCTTGAAGGTTGAAGGCACTCTTCTGGACCTGCGGATTAGGTCGCCCAAGTGGGACAGGCCTTTAATTCTGCTCCAATGGTCTTATGGTCTGATGCATCTTTAATGGCTTGTCCTCATTTCATTGGTCTTTGAAAATCTCTTCATTTAAATAGAAAATCAATTTCTAATTATTTTGGAATCATTTTTCTTACACATCATGGGGATTGGTGTGTTAAATTGGCCACTACAAATTGCTCCTGATGTGTCGGTGAGGCAGTTGATGAGAGTGTGAGGAGAATAAAATCATCTAATGTAGGATTAGTATAGAGAGATGGTCAAGAGAGTTTTATTTTCATATGTCCCAGATAGAACAATGACATTGTTACTTGCTGCAGCACAACATAATATGTAACCATAGTACACTGTAAACAATATAATAAATGAGAGAAAAAAAGTTCAGTGTGTATATATACCCACACTCACAAATACACACATATGTATACAGTATGTTTATATATATATATATACACACACACACACGCACATATACGTACACACACCAAAGAAACAATAGTAGTGCAATAATAATAACGTCTATTGAAGGTCAAAGCTTATTTGAGGTTGTAATGTTTAATAGCCTGATGGCTGTAGGGAAGAAGCTGTTTATGAACCAGGACGTTAGAGTTTTCAGTACCTTCTTCCCAATACCAGGGGTGAAATGAGTGTGTGGTCAGGATGGTGTAGGTCTCTGATGATGCTGGCTGCCTTGTTGAGGCAGCAACTCCAATAAATTGTTTTGATGGTGGGGATGTCAGAGCTGGTGATGGACTGGGCAGTGTCATAACTTTTTGCAGTCTTTTTCACTCCTGGACGTTCAAGTTACCGAACTAGGCCATGATGCAACCAGTCTATATGTTCTCTACTGTACACCTGTAGAAGTTCAAGAGAATCCTCTCTGACATACCGAATCTCCGTAATCCTCTCAGTAAGTAGAGGCATTGTTGTGCTTTATTTATAATTGCATCAGTGTGCTGGGTCCAGGAAAGATCTTCGGAAATATGCACACCAAGGAATTTAAAGTTTTTGGCTCTCTCCACCACTGTTGATATAAACAGGATTGTGGGTCCTCATCCTTCCTCTTCCAAAGTCCACAATCAGTTCATTGGTTTTACTGATATTGAGAGCCAGGTTGTTGTGCTGGCACCATTTGGTCAATCGGTCGATCACACTCCTATACTCTGACTCATCACCATCTGTAATTCGTCCAACAATGGTGGTGTCGTCAGTGAACTTCAAGATGGAGTTTTTACTGGGTCCGGCTACACAGTCATGAGTATAGAGTGAGTAGAGCAGCGGGGCTGAGCCTGCAGCCTTGAGGTGCTCCTGTACTGATTGTTAATGAGGAATAAGTATTTTTGCAATTTGAACAGACTGTGGTCTGTGGATGAGGAAATCGAGGATTCAGTTGCAGAGGGATGCACAGAGACCCAGTTACCTTGAGCTTGGTAACCAGCTTGGAAGGGATGATGATATTGGTGATGATGCTGTAGTCTATAAACAACAGCCTGATCAAATGCTTTTATTATTGCAGTGGTCCAGTGCTGAGTTGAGAGCCAGTGAGATCGCATCCTCTGTTGACCTGTTGTGATGGTAGGTGAACTGTAGTGGGTCGATGTTCTTGTTGAGAGAGGAGTTACTATGCACCATGACCAACCTCTCAAACTACTTCATCACCATGTATGTTAGTGCCGCTGGTCTATAGTCGTTAAGGCACGTCACCTTACTCTTCTTTAAGAAGATGGGAATTTCAGACCTCCATAATGAGAGGTTGAAAATGTCTGCAAAAACTCCAGCCAGTTTGGCTGCACAGGTTTTGGGAACTCAACTGGGTATGCCATCAGGTCCAGATGCTTTCTGAGGGTTCATCCCCCCCGAAGCATCTTCTGACTTCGGCCTCTGAGACTGTGACTATAATACCACATGGGAGCTCGGGAAGGCACAGCAGTGTTTTCCCTATCAAAGCATGCGTAGAACGCATTGAGCTCGTCAGGGAGTGATGCTTCACTGGTTCCTGGTCAGTGTGGACTGGATGGGCTGAAAGGCCTGTTCTGGTACTGTATCTCGCTAAGTTTCTATGAATTAAGTTTACTGTTGATAATTTGTTGCATTGCCTCATGTTTTATGTCTTCTAATTTCACACTGGCAGGTATGATATAGTAAAGTCTAAATATTCTGGTATCCACATTTTACTGTAGAATCCACATGTGAAACCATAGATCACTTAAATAATTGGAAAAGACAGTTATTCTATTTTCAGTCGACATGCTCTGCCCAGCACAGCTGTCTCTGACCTCTGCACCCTCTTACATTTTGGCCATGTGCATTTGACTTTGCACATGTCAAAATGAAACTGTGAAAAATGTTCCAAAAGGGTGGATGTTGACCCTGAACAAGTGGTAACGCAGCAGAATAGCGAGTGAAAGGACTTGGTATTCTTCTCCATTAATCTAATCACTTGGGATTCCTTTGCAAAAACAGGACCATTTGCAGTATTTGCAAACAAGCAACTTTATTGAGATACACCGGTTCAGTGTTAATTGGCTTTTTGCAACTTCTGCCCTATGCCATTAAAGTCTGCCAAAAGAAGAATCAATCTTAATAAATTGCAAAATACTGCAGACTCGGGAAGTCTGATACAACCACCTATTACGGATGTACTAATCAATAAATGTTGGTGACCATTTAGTGCTCGGCATTTGCAACCAACATCCACCCAAAGTAAAACGGGGCTACGATGACCAGGAAAGAACTACGATGACCATTTGTGCAATTTTGCATCAGAAATATTAAATTCAATCTGCCTGCTTCACTTTATAACTGCTGCATGCAATCAGCATCTTGTGTGCTGCTTAGACAGCAGGGAGCAGTGATAGCAGGAGTGACCAATACTATTTAAAAGCGCCCTGTGCTTTTCACAAGGGAAGAATAATTGCAGCTGCTGGAAGTCGTGCTAAGTCAATCCATTTTGGTTTGGTTTAGTTTAGTTTGGACTCTGTAAATTGCTCCTTGTGGTTGCAATTGAATGGTAGAATTTGGGGCCTGTTGATGAGAATGTGGAGAGAACAATACGATATGATACGATACGATTTGATATATGATACGATAGAAGTTTATTTATCCCAGGAGGAAAATTTGGTCACAGAAATCACCTCTCCCTCTGAGTCTGACGCCAAAACAGACTCAAAAACTAGACTCAAAATCTAGTGTGATGTCCAACCCAAAAATATGCTTTGACCTTGACTGTGATCAATTCCTTCCACCTCCACACAGGGTTGGCGCTGTAAAAAGACGGCTAAAGCACAGTACCGTAGTAAGTCCTTTAAAATTAATCCTTCACCCCATAACCCTTGATACCCGTTCTAATCAAGTATTTGTCCATCTCTGCCTCAAAAATATCCACTGAAGAGGCCTCCGCAGCCCTCTGTGGCAATGAGTTCCATAGATTAACTACCTTCTGACTTAACCTCCGCTCATATCTAACTGAATGAAATGTATACCTTGTTTTACAAAAGTACAGATTCTGCCGACTAAGTTACCTCTATCTGAGTGTGTCACCTGAACACATATTTGGCCCATATCTCTCTAAACCTTTCCTATCCATGTACCTGTCCAAATTTTGTGTGTGATTGACTAGAGTCATATGGAGTCATACAGCACAGAAACAGGCTCTACGACCCAACTTGCCCATGCTGACCAAGATGCCGCATTTACACTAGTCCCACCTTTGTCCACATGTGAGCCATACCCTTCTATACCTTTCCTATCCATGTCCCTGTCCAAATGTCTTATTGTTGTAGCACCTATAGTTAAGCTGAAATCGTGTCTTGACAAAACATCCAGTGCAGAGACTGCAAGCCATATTACTCTGCACCAGGTCTCCAAGATATGCTCTGGCCATTCACTATTCCGACCCCTAAGATGGACACACCACTCCCCTGAACCTTAGTGAATCTCATCAGATTGGTGAGGTGAAGGAAAGCACATGAAAGAAGAAATTGCATTTCACCCTTGGGTTACATTTCACACCTAATCTGATGCCCTTCACAATTTTTCTTTCTCTCTCTCTCTCTCTCTCTCTCTCTCTCTCTCTCTCTCTCTCTCTCTCTCTCTCTCTCTCTCTCTCTCTCTCTCTCTCTCTCTCTCTCTCTCTCTCCTCTCTCTCTCTCTCTCTCTCTCTCTCTCTCTCTCTCTCTCTCTCTCTCTCTCTCTCTCTCTCTTCCCCCCCCCCCCCCCCCCCCCAATTAGGTCCCATGTTCACACGGGAGGCTGGACCCCCAACGCAATATTCCACCTCTCCACCAATTCCAATATTGGTGGCCAGTAGGGGGGGGGTGGGCTTTCTGGAGCGCTAGTATGGGTGTTGTGAGCCGAAGGGACTGGTTTCCAGAGGGCTAGTATGGATATTGAGGGCCAAATGGATTCTTGGGCTGGCAGATCAGTCACTCAGGCCTGGTGGGCTGGCAGCTCAGTCACTCAGGCCTGGTGGGCTGGCAGCTCAGTCACTCAGGCCTGGTGGGCTGGCGGCTCAGTCACTCAGGCCTGATGAGCTGGCAGCTCAGAAACTGCCAGAAATTCTGGCCAAAACAGGGGGGGGGGGGGGGAGAGGGGGAGAGGGGGGAGAGGGGGAGAGGGGGAGAGGGGGAGAGAGAGAGAGGAGAGGGGAGAGGGAGGGAGAGAGAGAGAGAGAGAGAGAGAGAGAGAGAGAGAGAGAGAGAGAGAGAGAGAGAGAGAGAGAGAGAGAGAGAGAGAGAGAGGAAAAAAAAATTTAGACATTTTTCATATTTTTCTGCAGATCATAGCAATGAAGGAGGAAAGTCTATCCTGGTCTGGATCTCACATGGAGCCAATGAAGGGAGGTAAAAAAATACTGGGGTGAGATTTAATACTTGCAGGGGGAATACTTACTAATGGGCCGAAGGGACTCCTCCTGGGCTAGCACAGCCCTGACGGGCCGAAGGGCTCTTTTAAAAAAATCTGAGTGAAAGCTCAGTGAATGGCACTTTTCCTGGACTTTTCCTGGCCTGGCACGGGCCTTTTGGGCCAAAATGCTCCTCCAGTGCCAATACGGGCATTTTGGGCAAAAGGGTCTGGTTTCTCGGCTAATAGGGGCTTTGTGGGCTGAAATTAGTAGTTTCAGGCAGGCCAAACAACTAATTTAATTTGATTTCCATTTCAATTTCAAGCACAGGGCACACCAAACAGCTCATTACATTTTCATTTCATTTACATTTCCATTGCAGTTTCAAGCACAGGGCAGGTCAAACAGCTCATTGCATTTTCATTTAATTTCCTTTGCCATTGCAGTTTCAAGCACAGGGCAGGCCGAACAGCTCATTGCATTTTCATTTCATTTCCATTGTCATTGCAGTTTCAACACAGGGCAGGCCAAACAGCTAACTGCATTTTCATTTCATTTCCATTGCCATTGCAGTTTCAAGCACAGGGAGGCCAAGCCAAACAGCTGATTGCATTTTCATTTCGTTTCCATTGCCATTGCAGTTTCAAGCACAGGGCAGGCCAAGCCAAACAGCTGATTGCATTTTCACTTCATTTCCATTACCATTGCTGTTTCACGCACAGGGCAGGCCAAACAACTCATCTCATTTTCATTAAGGGCTAACACATCGTTTATTGCAAGTACATTGCAGACACAGTTCAGTTGATTTGCAGCTTAGAATGAGAGTCGTGGCCTCTCCCTCGCGATCTTGCAGTGACTGAGTCATGTCCAGGCATCCGGGGGTTTTATAGTCTGCTCCCCCCCCCCCCCCCCCACACCCCCCCGGGAAAGGGCATTACCTTCATCGCGGTGATTGACAGGCGAGAGGATCTTAAGGTTTCTTAAACACTCATAACTTTTTTTTTCATCAAGGGGAAAAATCCTCAGGGCCTGCTCAGCGGAGGAGAACTGTGAGTAAGATGGCCAAAAATCATAGCGATATATGGTAGCGAATTTTCTAAAATCGATATACAACGCAGACAGGAAGTGGTCATGACACTTTTAATTATATAGATGGTAAATAATGAGTCTGAGTTTGTTAATAAAACAAATAGATTTTATATCATAAGATTCAAGTTTCACAAAGTACAATTTTAGATTTATACTAGATCAAGTGGTACCCGTTGGGTCCCGTTCCCCAATACAATATTCCACCACTCACCCTTAGCCCCCGTCTGTGCAGGCACGGCTGAGGGGTTCCTATTGTGATGCAAGAGATCTCCTGTTGTAACCCCTCACCCATTTGTGCCTCACCATCACGGCAACCCTCCCCAAACTGCGCCTCGCCACCCCTCCATATCCCTATCCACCTCCATTCCCCCTCACCCCCCAGCACTCCATCCCTTCACCCTCCCTCTTCTTTTCCCTGTCCTCCTCCCCACCCCCACCCTCCCTCACCTCTCCCTTCCTCTCCTTTCCCCTACCCTCAGTCACTCCCTCCCTCCATAACCCCTCTCCCCTCCCTACCCCATCCTCTTCCTACCCCCCTCCTCTCCCTCTATCCTCCCTTCCCCCACTCTCCCTGCTCACCTACCCCATTTTCCCCTCCCTCTCCCACCCTACTGCCTCCTCTCCCTTAATTCCCCCAAGTCTCCCTCCACACCTCCCCAGGATCTCGATGTAAACCACCGCCAGCCCCGCTTTCTCCAGCAGGGCAGCGATTAAGTTGTGCGAGGTGGTGGCTGTTAGGGAGGGGGCAAGCGTCCTGTAGCTGGGGGAGGGGGAGGGCTTGAGGTGGGGGCTGTCGTGGGGAGCGAGCGTCCAGGAGCTGGAGAGGTGGAGGGCTTGAGGCGGGGGTTGTCAGGGGAGATGTGCATCCTGGAGCCGGAGGAGTGGGAGGACTTGAGGTGGGGGCTGCCAGGGGATGGTGAGGGAGAGACCGGGGGTACCCGGTGCAGACTCTCCCCACCCCCAGTCCCCAACCCCAGTCCAGGGCTCGGGGGGGGGGGGGGTGGGGGGAGGCAGAAATTAAAATAGGAAACCAACCCGTGGAGCTGTTGCGTCGCCGTTGTAACGGAAAAAAAGATGGCGGTCTAAAATTGTGCAAAGGCCGCAATGAGGACCCATGGGGTGTCCTTTGTGATGCCTGTCAAGTAAAGATGGCAAGTGGGGGCGGGACAATTGGGGGCAGGGCAAGTGGGGTGCTGTTTTATTTTACTTTTAGTTTTAAATGTCAATAACTTGTAAAATATACCATCAATCTGAATTAAACTTGTTTAATTTACATCACAGGACAATGGTGATTAAGGTGTGTCAAAAATTGTAGCACCATTGTGTACTCTTTTTGCGCAAATACAAACCGGGCAAACAAACAGGCAAACAAACAAGATGAGAGTTTTAATAATCTAGAGATAATGTAGAATGTGGAGATGTGAGGGTGGTTCAGTGGAACTGTTAATGGATAGAACTGATCTTTGAGATTATTCAAAGAAGGATTATGCAGAGCATAGAAACAAGGAACTGCAAATCTGAAGAAGGGTCCCTACCTGGAACATCACCTATCCATGTTCTCCAGTGATGCTTCTCTGGCCCGCTGGGTTATTCCAGCACTTTGTGTCCTTTCACACAGAACATAAAGGGTTCATATGCCAAAGAGTGCAATAGCATGGTTTGTGAATCTCAATAACCTTGAGATTCAAGTGGAACACATGAAACAGTAAGAGATTCCTAGAATTCAGAGAGTAGGAAAGAGTACCAGAGATTCGAAAAGAAAGTAGCATAAATAAGTAAAAGGAAAAGGAAAAAAAATGGAAAGAAAAATCTTACAAACAAAAATATGAAGGTCTTTCTAAGTTGAATAAAGGAGAAAGTAAAGCTAAAGATCATTTAAGGACAATGTATGTGATGCTGTAAACAAGATTAGGTTAAATGCGTACTTTGCGTTGGTTTTCACATGAAGGATTTGAATGAAGTAGCAGAGAAATGCAGGTAAAATACATTAAGAAGATTATTGATTTAACTCAGACGAATTTGAGAAATTATTGAGATCGAAAGTAGATGACCCTTCTGGACTTAATGATTTCTACCTCAGGGAATTAAATAACACAGTTTAGGCAATCTTGCACAGCCTTTTAATGATGATCCTATGCTATTTCGATTTATGATTTTTTTTCCTTTCTCTGCGAGTCTAATACCCAACTTTTTCTCAGACAGGAGTGATAACAGTCTGAAGAAGGGTCTTGACCCCAAACGTCACACATTCCTTTTATCCAGAGATGCTGCCTGGCCCGCTGAGTTACTTCAGCATTTTGCATCTATCTTCAGTGCTATCAGAACCGCCGTCCATCTTGCTAACATTGCTCTTAGGGACACCCGGGGAAAGATGACATGAATGGCTATATCCTAAACAGAATAGCACAGAATTGGGGTCAGTTTGTAAACTTTTCATTGTACCTTGAGATAATAATAACTAAACTAACCTAAACTAGCCTAGACTAGACTAAACTAAACCTGTCTCTGTAACTTAAAACATAGGACTTCTCTGTCTAACAGGCTACAATGTGTAAAATCAGTGCCATCTTTGCAATTATAGTGTGGTTTTATTAAGTTCCCTTTACAGGTGTGTTTGCAGACAACAACCATAATCAAAGGTTAGTGTAGTGGCCATTAATACAAATGACAACCAACCTTCAAACTGATTTTGCAAGCAGTAATTTTCACACCAGATTTCAAGTTTAATAGGCCATTCCCGATGAGAAGACTTTTCAGCCCTTGGCTAAAGTTTGATTGGAAAAGTTGAGAATGGTAAGCAAGGTTCTTTGCACAGGGAAACATTATTTGGATCTGAATTCCATTCTGTTGTTAACATTTATGCCACAGATACATTATCAGATTCAGATTCAGATCCAGATTCACATTTATTGTCACATGCACCAATTAAGGTACAGTGATATTTGAGTTACCATGCAGCCACACAATTAAAAGAACACAACACAATTAAAAAGAATAATAGAACTTAACATAAACATCCAATAAACATCACTGTGATGGAAGGCAATAAAGTTCAGTCAGTCTTCCTCTTTGTTCACCCGTTTGGGGCCTTGACCCTCCGCAGTCGCCGCTACGGGCGGCCCGATGTATAAGCCCTCTCGTCGGGATGATCGAAGCTCCGACGTTGGGATGGATGGAACACACTTTGCGGCTTGGAGTGCCCAAATCGGCCACTTTCTTACCGGAGACAATGGCTTCTCGATGTTGTAGGCCTCAGGCAGGACAGCGGTCGGAGCTCTTCTCCGGCGATCCCCGGTAAGGGATCCCTGGCTCCTGGGTGGTCAGGTCCGCTCCACGCCTGCTGCTAGAAGCTCCGCAGACCGCGGCTTCACGATGTTAAAGTCAGCAGGCCGGTTGTCGGAGCCTTTTTTCTGGCTCCGCGATGGAAGTCCGAGCCGTGCCTGCTGCTGAAGCTCTGGGCCTCCGGAAAAGGCTGCTCCAATCCAAGTTGCTAGGCCGCGAGGGAGGGCGAAAATGCAACTAGGAGAAAAGTCGCATTCCGCCGAGGTAAGTGACTGGAAACTTTTTTCCCCTTCCCCCCCACCCCACCCCACACAATAAAAACATACCGAGAGACCTTAACACGTACATTTAGACATACTAAAAAAAACAAAAAAAGTCGAAATGGCTGACAAACTGCTGGCAAGGCTGCTATCTTGTCCCAAATAGAAATGTTGCCAACAAAGCTATGCTGAATCACTTTTCTCCAGGGTTTTAATATTTATGAAGGTAATTCTTTTCTAATTTTCATTTCTTGTTTCTGTGCAGCATGCTGATGAGAACAAGACATTGGCCACATTTGATTTCACTACATCGCAAGATGTCAATTATTTTTCACAAGCGATTAGTATAAGGGATTGGCATGGGCAGGGTGAAGGGATTAGAGAGTGAGCAGTTTCTTGTGTGGCTAGTTACATTCTTAGTGTAATAAATTCCCTCTCTTTGCCTTCCAAGGTTGTTTTTTTTTGTTTTCTATATACTTTGTGGAATCACTGTGTTAATTCAATTAGCAGGGCAGATCTTAGTGATGTTTTGTGAATATATCTCTCTCTCAACCAACATCACTAAGAAGCAGTAAAATGTAGGCCAAATGAACTGCAGATGCTGCTTTACCAAAGGAAAAAAGACACAGTGCTGGAGTAATTCAGGGGTCAAGCAGGATATCTGGAGAACATGGATGGGTGATGTTTTGGGTCAGGACCCTTCTTAAGACTCAAACTAAGAGGTTTCAGACTAAGAAGCAGATTATCAAAGTGATTTTTGTGGGATCTTGCTGTGTGCAGACTATGTCTCCTTTCTTTGGCAATGGCTGAATGACAAAAGTGCATTGGGTGCAAGGGATGTGTTGTGCCCAAGAAAAACTCAATGGAATTGCAAACCTTGCTATTTTTTTATTGCGATTCAAGAGTAGACTTTTCACAAGGAGGAAATTGGAGCAGTCACTGGAAGTGTCATGAGAGCAGTCAGGGTTACCGTCGAGGAAGTTCTGTGGGTACTGTCGTGTTAGAAGGTAGATAAATCTCCGGGGCCTGATCAAATATATCCGAGGACATTGCGGGAAACTAGAGAGCAAATTGCGTGAGCTCTGGTTGAAATTTATGAGTCGTCCTTAAATACAGGAGAGGTGCCAGAGGATTGGATGGTGGCAAATGTTGTGCTTCATTTCAAGAAGGGCTGCAGGGAAGATGCTGGGACCTATAGGCCGGTGAACTTGACATCTGTAGTTGGTAAGTTACTGGAGAGTATTCTGAGGGATAGGATATACAGGCATTTGGATGGGCAAAGGCTGATTAAGGATAGTCAGCATGGTTGTGTACGTGGGAGGTCGTGTCTCACAAATCTGATTGATTTTTTTGAAGACTTGACCAAAAAGGTTGATGAAGACATAGCTGTAGATGTTATGGACATGGACTTTAGTAAGGTGTTCGACAAGGTGCCGCATGGCAGGCTGCTCAGACAGGTTAGATCTCATGGGATCCAAGTAGAGATAGCTGAATGGATAGCAAATTGGCTCCATGGAAGGAAGCAGAGGGTGGTGGTGGAAGGTTGTTTCTCAGAATGGAGCTTTGTGACTAGTGGTGTGCCACAGGGTTCGTTGCTGGGTCCGTCACTGTTTGTCATCTACATCAATGATTTGGATGAGAACATGCAGGGCAAGATTAGCAAGTTTGCTGATGATACAAAAGATAGTGTTTTTGCAGATAGTGAAGATGGTTGTGAACGATTGCAGCGGGATCTGGATTGATTGGCCAGGTGGGCGGAGGAATGCTTGATGGAATTAATACAGAGAAGTGTGAGGTGTTGCATTTTGGGACGTTGAACAAGGGCAGGACCTAGACAGTAAATGGTAGGCCTCTGGGTGGTGTTGTAGAGCAAAGGGATTTAGGAGTACAAGTACATGGTTCCTTGAAGGTCGAGTTGCAGGTAGATAAGGTGGTCAAAAAGGCTTTTGGCACTTTGGACTTCATCAGTCAGAGCATTGAGTATAGACATTAGGAGGTCATGTTGTAGTTGTATGAGGGGTTGGTGAGACTGCATTTAGAATATTGTGTTCAGTTCTGGCGCAGTTCCTCTGTTAGAGGAAAGATATTGTCGCTTGAAAGGGTTCAAAAAAGATTTATGAGGATGTTGCCAGGACTAGAGGGTATGAGCTATAGGGAGAGATTGAGTAGGCTGGGTCTCTATTCCATGGAGTGTAGGAGGATGAGGGGAGATCTTATAGAGGAATACATCGGGTAGATGCACAGAATCTTTTACTCAGAGTAAGGGGAATCGAGGACCAGAGGACATAGGTTCAAGGTGAAGGAGAAAAGGTTTCATGGGAATCCAAGGGGTAACTTTTTCACACAGAGGTTGTTGGGTGTATGAAACAAGCTGCCAGAGGAGGTAGTTGAGGCTGAGACTATCCTATTGTTTAAGAAAAGTTGAACAGGTACATGGATAGGACAGGTTTGGAGGGTTATGGACTAAGCGCAGGCAGGTGGGATTGGGGAAGCTGGGACATTGTTGTCTGGTGTGGGCGAGTTGGGCTGAAGGGCCTCTTTCCACACTGTATCAATCTATGACTCTATGACTCTAGGGAACAACGAGAGGGTGTCTCGTGGAAACAATGCATTCTCACGCGACTGGGCAGACTCGATGCAGGAAGGATGTTCCTGATTGTGATGGAGTCCAGAGCAGGGAGTGCAGCCTAAAGAGAGGAGGTGGGCCATTGAGGGCTGCCCTGAAGAGACATTTCTGAATCTATGAGCCTTTGATGGTTCTGCAAACAAAATTTACATTGTACCTCTACCCACCACACTTGTGCATAGGACAATAAACTTGACGTGACTCGGCTTCACTCAAACCTGTGCTGCAGAACAAAGGAAATGTCAGTGATAAGATGAGTCAAAATGGCTTAAATATATTCAAGAAGGAAATATTTTGTGTGGCTAAAGATATCAAAGGATATGGGGAGAAGGTAGTAACTGGCTACTGAATTTGAGTGATCAGCCATGATTGTATCGAATAGCAGGGCTGAGTTAAAGGGCCCAGTGGCCTACTCCTGCTCATATTTTTTATGTTCCTATGCCTACAAGAGTTCCTGAAATAAAAGACTCTGCCATGTTCACAATGCTTCCTTCTTCGTTGACACGTTTGTTGTTGGAAATGATTTCAGTTATTAAAACCCATTTAGCATCATGGAATTAGGATCTTCCAAGCAATAAATGTACAATCAACTGGATGATGAACTGTTTCACCAGGGGCGGGGTGGGGTGGCGGGGCACAGTAATGGGATGTTCAGCTGAGATGTCTTTGGTTTAGGAGGGAATAGCCGTTCACCCTTCCAGCTAATATCCCCACTAAGTGCACAAATGCCAGTCATTCTCTGGCTCAAAAGCAGAGCAAGTTCAAGCCCCGAATTAGGTTCATCTGCACATTTCATTCATCATTCTAACTATAACAATGAATGGTTTAACTGAGTTCGCTATCTTAGATACCTAATACTTTGAGGGAGAACCTCAAGGCTGCGTGCTCAGCCCCCTCCTGTACTCACTCTATACTCATGACTGCGTAGCCGGTCACAGTGCGAACTCCATCATCAAGTTCGCTGATGACACCACTGTTGTGGGACGTATCACTAATGGGGATGAGTCAGAGGATAGAAGAGAGATCGAGCAACTGTCCATCCGGTGCCAGCACAATAACCTGGCCCTCAACACCAGCAAAACCAAGGAACTGATTGTGGACATTGGAAGGAGTAGGATGGGGACCTACAGTCCCGTTTATATCAATGGGTCGATGGTTGAAAGGGTCAAGAGCTTAAAATTCCTGGGCGTGCACATCTCTGAAGATCTTTCCTGGTCCGAGAACACTGATGCAATTATCAAGAAAGCACATCAGCGCCTCAACTTCCTGAGTCGGTTTGTCAAGGAGGACTCTCTCTAACTTCTACAGATGCAAAGTAGAGAGCTTGCTGACCGTTTGCATCGTGGCTTGGTTCGGCAACTTGAGCACACTGGAGAGGAAAAGACTACAAAAAGTAGTAAGCACTGCCCAGTCCATCATCGGCTCTGACCTTCCTTCCATCGAGGGGATTTATCGCAGTCGCTGCCTCAAAAAGGCTGGCAGTATCATCAAAGACCCACATCATCCTGGCCACACACTCATCTCCCTGCTACCTTCAGGTAGAAGGTACAGGAGCCTGAAGATTGCAATGACCAGGTTCAAGAATAGCTACTTCCCCACAGCCATCAGGTTATTAAACCTGGCTCGGACAAAACTCTAAACATTAATAACCTTATAATATCTGTTATTTGCACTTTATCAGTTTATTTATTCATGTGTGTATGTATTTATATAATGGTATACGGACACACTGATCTGTTTTGTAGTCAATGCCTACTATGTTCTGGGGGTGGGGGAAGGAAGGTGTTTGCAGAAGTTACCAAAAACTGGAGCTTTGAATGTGTTCTCAGGTGTCCTCCTGAGTGGACGTTGTGCTTCTATTGTGCTTCTTTCATTGGAAACTGAGCACACTTTGGAAATACTTAACTGTGTGTCACACCTTAGCTGGTTATGATTCTCCATGACTGAAGGCCGTTTTACAAACTCAAGGTTTTTTGTGAAGGAAACTAATTTGATAAGAATTACATCTCACAGCCAATGAGCCACATGGATATCGAATCTGTAGATGTAACTCATTCACAGTCACAACACACATAACCAGCTCAAAGAGATCAGCTGAACATTTACACACCTGTGTTAGTGGAAGATAATAGACAATAGACAATAGATGCAGGATTAGGCTATTCGGCCCTTCGAGCCAGCACCGCCATTCAATTTGATCATGGCTGATCGTCCACAATCGGTACCCGTTCCTGCCTTCTCCCCATATCTCCTGACTCTGCTATCTTTTAGAGCTCTATCTACCTCTGTCTTGAAAGCATCCAGAGAATTACCCTCCACTGCCTTCTAAGGCAAAGAATTCCACAGATTCACTCTGTATGAAAAAGTTTTTCCTCATCTCCATTCTAAATGGCTTAACCCTTTTTCTTAAACTGTGGCCCCTGGTTCTGGACTCCCCCAACATCGGGAACATTTTTCCTGTCTCTAGCGTGTCCACACTCTGAATAATCTTATATATTTCAATAAGATTCCCTCTCATCCTTCTAAATTCCCGAGAATGCCCAGCCGCTCCTTTCTATCAACATATCCCGGAAATTAACCTTGAGAACGTACGCAGCACTCCCTCAATAGCAAGAATTTGGAGACCAAACCTGCACACAGTACTCCATGTGTGGCCTCACTAGGGCCCTGTACAACTTCAGAAGGACCTCTTTGCTCCTATACTCAATTTTTCTTATTATGTAGGCAAACATGCCATGTGCTTTCTCCACTGCCTGCTGTACCTACAAGCTTACTTTCAGTGACTGATGAACAAGGGCCCCCAGATCTCGTTGTACTTCCCCTTTTCTCAACTTGACACCAATCAGATAATAATGGGCCTTCCAGATTTTGCCACCAGTGGATAACCTCACATTTATCCACATTAAACTGTATCTGCCATGCATCTGCCCACTCATCCAACCTGTCAAAGTCACCCTGCATCCTCATAGCATCCTCCTCACAGTTCACACTGCCACCCAGCTTTGTGTCATCTGCAAATTTGCTAATGTTACTTTTAATCCCTTCATCTAAATCATTGATGTATATTGTAAATAGCTGCGGTTCCAGCACTGCGCCTTGCGGTACCCCACTAGTCACTGCCTGCCATTTTGAAAGGGACCCGTTTATCTTTGTTTCCTGTCTGCCAACCAATTTTCTATCCATGTCAGTACCCTACCCCCAATACCATGTGCACCATGTGATGCTGGAGTCGATTATAAAAGATGAAATAGCGTCACATTTGGATAGCAGTAACAGGATTGGTCCGAGTCAGTGTGGATTTTCGAGACATTCACTCTTTCTGGTGGGTCGCCCCAAGCGACCAATACATTTTGGGAAGCATTTGTTAAATCTTGACAATATTTTAATAAAGTTTCATTTTCAAGTGACAATCAGCCATGGCAAATCAATAGTAGCAGCTAAGGACATGGCTCGAGTGGTAATTATCTGAAATGGGCTCAGGCCCCTGATTCTGTTGGCGTTGCCCTGATTCTGCACAGGACTATTGGCAGATTAAGAAACAGTGGCTTGCAAAAGTATTCATACCCCTTGAACTTTTCCACATTTTGTCACGTTTCAACCACAAACGCAAATGTATTTTATTGAGATTTTATGTGATAGACCAACACAAAGTGGCGCATAATTGTGAAGTGGAAGGAAAATGATACATGGTTTTCAAATTTTATTACAAATAAAAAACTGAAAAGTGTGGCGTGCAAAAGTATTCAGCCCCCTTTACTCTGATACCCCTAAATAAAATCCAGTGCAACCAATTGCCTTCAGAAGTCACATAATTAGTAAATAGAGTCCACTTGTGTGTAATCTAATCTCAGTATAAATATAGCTGTTCTGTGAAAGCCTCAGAGGTTTGTTAGAGAACATTAGTGAACAAACAGCATCATGAAGCCCAAGGAACACACCAGACAGGTCAGGATAAAGGTGTGGAGAAGTTTAAAGCAGGGTTAGGTTATAAAAAAATATCCCAAGCTTTGAACATCTCACGGAGCACTGTTCAATCCATCATCCGAAAATGGAAAGAGTATGGCACAACTGCAAACCTACCAAGACATGGCCGTGTTCCTAAACTGACAGGCCGGGCAAGGAGAGCATTGATCAGAGAAGCAGCCAAGAGGCCCATGGTAACTCTGGAGGAGCTGCAGAGATCCACAGCTCAGGTGGGAGAATCTGTCCACAGGACAACTATTAGTCGTGCACTCCACAAATCAGGTCTTTATGGAAGAGTGGCAAGAAGAAAGCCATTGTTGAAACAAAGCCATAAGAAGTCCCGTTTGCAATTTGCCACAAGCCATGTGGGGGACACAGCAAACATGTGGAGGAAGGTGTTCTGGTCTGATGAGACCAAAATTGAAGTTTTTAGCCTAAATGCAAAACGCTATGTGTGGCGGAAAACTAACACTGCACATCACCCTGAACACACCATCCCCACTGTGAAACATGGTGGTGGCAGCATCATGCTGTGGGGATGCTTTTCTTCAGCATGGACAGGGAAGCTGGTCAGAGTTGATGGGAAGATGGATGGAGCCACATACAGGGCAATCTTGGAAGAAAACCTGTCTGCAAAAGACTTGAGACTGGGGCAGAGGTTCACCTTCCAGCAAGACAATGACCCTAAACATACAGCCAGAGCTACAATGGAATGGTTTAGATCAAAGCATATTCATGTGTTAGAATGGCCCAGTCAAAGTCCAGACCTAAATCCAATTGAGAATCTCTGGCAAGACTTGGAAATTGCTCTTCACAGATGCTCTCCATCCAATCTGACTGAGCTTGAGCTATTTTGCAAAGAAGAATGGGCAAAAATTTCAGTCTCTAGATGTGCAAAGCAGCTAGAGACATACCCCAAAAGACTTGCAGCTGTAATTGCAGCAAACGGTGGGTTCTACAAGGTATTGACTCAGGGGGGCTGAATACTTTTGCACGCCACACTTTTCAGTTTTTTATTTGTAATAAAATTTGGAAACCCTGTATCATTTTCCTTCCACTTCACAATTATGCACCACTTTGTGTTGGTCTATCACATAAAATCCCAATAAAATACATTAACGTTTGTGGTTGTAACGTGACAAAATGTGGAAAAGTTCAAGGGGTATGAATACTTTTGCAAGCCACTGTATGCTCCAAAATAAAGAAGCCCATCGGTAAGCCTAATGAAAGCTCATGTTTCCATGTGCCGATGTAAGCATGTCTACAAGATGGGTGGGACACCCCACTCCTATGTCATTTTTGGATGCAATCAAACTTTTAGACATCCACATTAAAAAGTTAAAACAGATGCATCGTGCAGTAACACAAAGAATACTGCAAATTAAAATGAAAGAAAATCTATTTGCTAAAATGTATAATGAGTGAAGTCACATCTTTCTACGTTTGTGGGAGGATTAATGATGAGCACTTGACTGCACTAATGCGCACAAAAATATATCCTCATCAATAAATGCAGAAGAGCTACAGGAAGGTTATTCTTAGCTCTGTACCATTTAACAGAGAGTTTTAAATAAGGCACACTACACAATCAGATGATTTATGATGCCCTTACCCCAGGTGGTCTGTGAAATAAAAAATTGTGAGGAAGCTTTAAGCTTGACCTTGTGATATTGAGAGCAATACCTCAGGACAAATGGAACTAAGGTAATAAAAAGAGCAAAGTGGCATTTAGACTCCTAATGGCTGGGCAAGCAATGCAGCTGAAGAAAGGACCCGACCCAAAACGTCACCTACCCATGCTTACTTTAAACTTTTGTTTTGATATGTGTCTACTTACGATATAGGTAAAACTAGCACATATTAGATGGAGAAAGATAGCTCCACGCACACTCATGTTGGGATCAAAAACAGGAATGATTTATTTCCAAGTCAAAGGTCACTGACTGATTTACTGAGCATGTGCGAGAATGAGTACAGCTCATATGTATAAATTACATGGATATTGTCACATCCTTTCCTTATTGACATTTTTTGATTATATTTTCAACAATCCAAAACAAAGCAAACCTAAACACTTTTCATAATATTACACCGTAGTAACATGGCTTAACTTAACTGAATAAAACAACTGTTCTGTCGTATTTCACAATTTCAACCATAGCCACACGTGACTTGTTTTAATAACACAAAATAATGCACAAATGCTTTCTTCTCATAACATCACAACAAAACACCTTACATCTTCACATACTCGCCGTATCTTTCTGGTCTGACAACTCTTCCTTCCCTAGTCTTTGTGATGGTGTTTCTTTCAGAAGTGTCTTTCTTTTCAGTGTGTACATTCTGTGCATCACTTCTAGTTTCTTCTCTTGTGTTGCTTTGTTTAGTTTTCTCTGTGTTCTGAGTTTCACGAGTTGCACCTTTTTCTGGTGATATATGTTGTGTTTATTTTTCTTGTGTCAGCTGAGGTTGCAAATGTTTCTCAGTCTTCTCTGCTTCTGGTGGTTTCTCTGGAGTTATGTGTGGGGGTAGTTCTCAGATCTTCAGATCCACTCGATTACTTCGGATTAGAAATCCTGTCTCAACTTTGTATGATCTCTCATCCAGTCATTTCTGAACTGTTGCTCTCTGCCATCCGATATCTCCTAGTTTATAGGGTTTGAGTCTTATGACATCACCTTCTTCCAGGATTGGCATGTTGGTTGTAGATCTTTGACTGTTTTCCTTGCAAATCCTTCATCTTTTCTAAATCTGGAAAAAAATTAGATTTGTCTTAATTGACAAATCTGAATTATTTATTAGAATATGGTCCCCGTTCATAGATTATTTGAAGGGGTAGAATGGGCCAGCGCTGAGGCTCGACGGAAGCTTGAACCCAGGACTAGATGAATAGTTTTGTTTTCTTACCTACGGACCTATCTCCTAAGTTGTATTATAAAATTTTTAAAAAATCAAAAAAAAATCCTTCATCTTTTTCCTTTCTTCCATGAGTATCTCAGCACCACATGGTTTGAGGATGTTTGATGTAGTTGGAAGTGCCGTTCTTGTTCTCCTTCCATGTAGTCTTTGTGCAGGACTACTGTTCGCTCCTTGCGCAGGGGTGTTGCACAATTCCAGTATTGCCAAGTAGACATCTGTCTTGGAGTGAGTGGTTTTCTTCAGTACTCGCTCAGCTGCCTTGACTGCCGATTCCACCTTTCCGTTAGCTTGGCTGTGTCTTGGAGAAATTGTGTAGTGGTCAAATATTTTGGCAAATTTGGCAAACTCCTCTGTTGAGAACTGTGTCCCGTTGTCGCTTACCACAGTGCTGGGAATTCCATATCTTGCAAAATGGTTCTTGAGTTTCACAATGACTGTCCTGCTGGTCAGGTCATACAGTCTGTCTAATTCCCAGAAATTTGATAGATAGTCAACTGTGATTAAATAATGATTTCCCTCAAGTTCGAACATATCGGTTCCCACTTTCTCCCATGGGCGATCTGGGAGGTCACAGGGCATCAGAGTTTCTTTCTGATTCTGTTGTTCATACGTCCTGCGGGCTTCACAGTTTGAAATGAACTGCTTCACATCGGAGTTCATTCCGGGCCAGAAAATGTACTCTCTAGCAGGTCTGAGGGTTCCTTCTACTCCTAGGTGAGAGGTGTGGGGAGTCTCCTTCATATCTTTGCGTAGAGTGATAGGGATTACAACTCTCTCTGAATACTAGGGCCGTCTTGCACACTCAACTCGTCTCTGACGTTGAAGTATGGTTGTGCTGCCTCTGGGACTTCTGCTTTGTGATCTGGCCATCCATTTTGGATTACTTTCTTATTGGTCTGTAGTGTTTCATCTTCACTGGTGTGGGCTTGGATGCATTTGACCTTGTCTTCTCCCATGTTCAAGGACTCAACTGCGTTGACATCAGTGAATCTGGTCGATCCTGTGGTGTCCAGGAGGTATGCTCGGGAGAGCAAATCTGCTAGAAGCATGTATTTTCCCTTTACCCGTTCGATCTCAATGTCTTCATCATCATGCCCTGGAGATGTCTTAGTGCTTTATGCAGAGGCTTTTTGATGATGACTTCCTATGGCTTGTGGTCACTCTCAATGATCACTCTCTGTCCGTAGGTGTACTGATGAAAGTGCTCGAGGGCAAACACTATTGCTAGTGCCTCCTTCTCAATTTGAGCATATCTCTGCTCAGTTGGCGCCAATACTCGACTCACATAGAACAGTGGTTGTCCTTTCTGCATAGGTGTTGCATCTAGACCTGCCTTGCTTGCGTCACATTGTATGGTCAGCTGTTCATCTGGTGTGTAGTATGCCAGGATAGGTGCCATTGTCAACAGCTCCTTGATCTTTGACATTGCTGTTCTGATGACCATTCCCATTCTGCATCCTTGTGGGTCAATCTCCTCAAAGGCTTGAATTTGTCTGACAACATTGGCAGGAATCTTGCCAAGCAGTTTACCCTGCCTTGTAATCTTCAGATTTCGGTTGGATTGGTTGGGTTGGGCATCTCTAGGATAGCCTGGATCTTCTTCGGATCTGGTTTCAGGCCACAATCTGTAACTACATGTCCTAGAAATGTGATACAAGTAGTTTTCACTACCTACTTCTTCTGGTTCAGCTTGATGCCTCTGTCTCTGCATCGCTGAAGAAGATCTTGCAGTCTTGCATCATGATTTCTTTCTGTATATTCTCTGGTGTCCCCTACTCCAAATAGGATGATGTTATCTGCAACACATTCTACTCCCTCTAATCCTTCTAGGGCTTGTTGCAGCTTCTTCGGGTAGATCTCTGCACTTACTTTCAATCCAAATTCAATCTTCCAGCGATATCTCCCAAAAGAGGTGTTCATGGTTGTTAGGAAACTGCTCTCCTCATCTAGTGCGCAGTGGAGGTATCCTGATTTCAGATCGAATTTGGAGAAAATCTTCGCCTTAGACAGCTCAGGGAGTACGTCCTCTATGACCGGTAGTCTGTGGATCTCCCTTTTCAGGACTTTGTTGAGGAGTGCAGAACCTCAACTCTGTGCTGTCCTTTATCTCCATAACGACCAGCCTGCTAGTTGGTTCTTCGTCCTGAGTCAAGATGTCCTGCTCGACCAGCTTCATGAGACCATTCTTGACCTTCCCATTCATGGCTACACTGTGATGGTGTCACATCCTCCGTCTGCATTACCAACTTGATCTTGCCTGGTAGTCTCCCCTGTCTTTCATCATCAAAGACTACTTTGTAGCTCTAATGAGTAATGAGTCGGCCTCGCTAACAGCATTCAGGCTCTTGAAATTCTCGTAGTGAACCGTGATGAGTTTCATCTGTTGTGCAGTTTTACCGCTCAGGAGCAGTGTGAGCCAGCCTTCCTCTACCACTATGAAGTGAACCCGGTACTTCTTGTTGTTCATCATGTCCGGAGAATGACTTTCGCCCTACCTTCTGCCAGCAGGTTTGATCCGTTGTACATCTTTAAGACGATTTTCTCTGGTCTAATGTCCTCTTTGTTGGGTACAAGATCCTTGGGAATCACATTAACATTGGCACCAGAGTCAATCTGGAACTTGATGGCGTCTGTGCCGACCTGCATCTCAGCGAATAGGCCTGAAGAGGAATTGTTTCCCGCTGCATTGACCTCAATGCAACTCACAGACTCTGCGTCGGAAATAGACTTTGTGTCAGATGTCTCTATGACCTTGTGCAGACCCCGTTAGTGCATGCTCTCCTACCTCTGCTTGCAGCAGCAGGCAAAGTGGTTTTGTCGCTATATCTGTTGCAGTCCTTCCCATACGCTGGGCATTCCTCCTTCCTGCGCTTGTGCATCCTCGCACAAAACTTGCGCTTCACTGGTTCCTGACTCTTCCTCGACGAAGGAAAATCAACCTTATTTTCTCTCGATTTGAATCGTTCCACCTTGTGTACTGTTCCACCTTGTGTACTGTTCCACCTTGTGTATTGTCGGCCCTTCGCCGATAATGTGCATTCTTGTCGCTGTTACCTCCGAGGATCTACATATGTCCACAGTCTCCCGCAGTGTCAGATTCCTCTTCTGAAGGAGTGTCTTCCTAGTTGACTGGTCTGCAATACCAATGATGATGCAATCTCGAATTAGGCTTTCTTTCAGGCAATCGCAGAGGTTGCATGTCTTAGCAAGCTCCTTCAGCTCTGCAACATATGATTCAATGCTTTCCCCTGGTTTCTGGTCTCGTTTATTGAAAACTAATCTATCATACGTCTCATTCGTGTCTCCTAAGATGATGGTAGACATCTTGTTGTTGAAGACATTCACATCCGTCTCATTTGCTACCGTTTTGAACGTCAGGGTATTGAAGATTCGCAGCCCTTCCGGTCCAACAGTGTGCAGGAATACTGCTTTTTGATACTGTTTCTGCTTCTTATCCAGTTCTGTTAACACTGCATAATTTTCGCACAATTGTTTAAACATTTTCTACTCTTCCACCTGGTTCTCTGAGCTTTAGATTGGGTGGTGGAGCCACGTGGAAAGATGGACTGGCCTGCGCCATTTTGAAATATCAGCGTATCCCCTTGCTCTTAATAGCTTATGTATCGTTTAGCTATAAGCACAATGCACAACTGCGTAATTTGCGTAATATTCTCTAATATCTCCAACTACTATTGAAAATATTATCAAAACTAAACTCTTTTTTTTCTGTTTCCATATGGCATGTGCTATCTTTAAACAGTCTCCAACAGCACTGATTTACACACTGCGTCTTATCTTTGTGTGTTCACTGACCTGCATACTGTTCCACTCATGCATGCAGCTAGTCCGGTCACTGAGCGTTGAAACACTGATTCCTGAAAGTATTTCAAAGCATTTTTGCTAATCATCATAGCGTCCATTTGATCCACAAATCTTCACTTTCACCGCTGCCACCATGTTTTGATATGTGTCTACTTACGATATATGTAAAACTAGCACATATTAGACCGAGAAAGATGACTCCACACACACTCGTATTGGGATCAAAAACAGGAATTATTTACTTCCAAGTTAAAGGTCACTGACTGATTTACTGAGCATGTGTGAGAATGAGTAAAGCTCATGTGCATAAATTACATGGATATTGTCACAACGTTACTTTATACTTTAGAGATGCAGCATGGAAACAATGAAATCCACCGTGTCTGCGCCGCCCAGCGATCACCCCGTACACTAGCACTATCCTACACACGAGGGACAATTTAAGATTGTACCAAAGCCAATTAACTTGGCTTTCAAAGCAATCAGTGGCAATAAACTCCACAGATTCACCACCCATTGGCTAAAGAAATTCCTCCTCATCTCTATTCTGAAGGTACGTCCTCGTATTCTGAGGCTATGCCCTCTGGTTCTGGACTCTCCCATTACTGGAAACATCCTTTTCCACTGTAAGCGAACGTCCTTCCCCACTATATTCCCACAAATGCCACTGTTGTATCTGCCTCTATCGCCACCCTGGCAGCATGTTCCGGGCACCCAGTACTCTCTGTGTAAAGAACTTGCCCTGTGCCTCTTTAAACTTTGACCCTCTCACCTTAAAGCTAGGATTCTTTAGTCTTTGACATTTACACATTGGGAATAATATTCTGACTCTTTACCCTATCTGTGACTCATAATTTTATATATTTTCATTTTATACATTTTCATCTCCCCTCAGCCTCCGATGCTCCAGAGAAAACAAGCCAAGTTTGTCCAACCTCTCCTTGTAGCTATTACCCTTTAATCCAGGCAACATTCTGGTAAACTTCTTCTGTCTCGTCTCTAAAGTCTCAACATCGTTTCCATAATTGGGTGACCAGATCTGCGCAAAATACTAGAAATGCAGTCTAACGAATGTCCTCTAAAGCTGCAACCTGACTTCCTGACTTGTGCACTCAAAATGATTGTTTAAAAATTATTGTTTAAAAAAATTAAATGAATTACATATGACATAGTGAACCCTTGGATTTATCAATAATGAAGAAAGTAATTCTAAAAGGGAGAAGACCTCTCTATGCTCAGATTGAGGGCTTTTGAACCTGACATTTATATTTAACATGACAAAATATTTCCACAAGGGGACATTGATCATTAGCAAGCTGAAAGCAGATGACCAAAATCATGGAAAGTTTCTCAGGAAGGTGGAAGAAGGGTTTGAGAGGTTTGTTGGGGGGGGTTCCAGAGGTCGGGATCTAGAATGTAAATGGCATAACTTCCAGATGTGGAGCAAAATAAAAATCAGAGAAACACAACGCAACCTGCATCTCTGTTCAAATCCCCTCACTGGCCTAGACAGGGAGCAACCCCATTCCCTCCTTAAAATAATATTTTACAATATAATTTTTCGCCTGACTGAGTGTCACCAGAGATTGAGTATGGTCATAGAAGCATAAAGTCATACAGCATGGAAGCAGCCCCTTCAGCCCACTGAGCAACAAGCCCCATCTACACTAGTCCCCACCTACCTGCATTTGCCCATATCCCTCTAAACGTGTTCTATCCATGTACCTGTTCAAATGTTTCTTAAACATTGCTATTATATCTGCCCAACTACTTCCTACTTACACCCACCACCCTTTGTGTAAAAACATTACCCCTCAATTTCCTATTAAATCTTTGCCCCCTTACCTTAAACCTATATCCTCTGGATCTCGATTCCACTCTGGACAAAAGACTCTGTATTATGTGATCTATTCCTTTCATAATGTGCTACGCCTCTATGAAAATGGCTCTCATCCTCCTGCAATCCAGGGAATAGACACAGATTGCTCAACCTCTCCCTATTGCTCAGGCTCTCTAGTCCTGACAACATCCTCATAAATCTTCTCTGCACCCTTTCCAGCTTGACAACATCTTTCCTATAACATGGTGCCCACAACTGAACATAATACTCTAAATGTGGCCTCACCACACCTCATAAAACTGCAACATGACGCCCAACTTCTGTACTCAATACTCTGACTGATGAAGGCCATTATGCCAAAAGCCTTTTTGACCACCCTTTCTACCTGTGACGCCACTTTGAAGGAACTATGTACTGCACTCCTTGATCCCTCTGCTCTACAACACTCCCCAGAGGCCCACCATTCACAGTGTAGGTCCTGTCCATGTTAGACTTTCCAAAATGCAACACCTCACATTTCTCTGGATTAAATTCCATCAATAATTCCTCAGCTCACCTGGCCAATCTAACAAGATCCTGCTGCAATTTCTGACAACCACCTTCACTATCTATAATACCACTCACTTCAGTGTCATCTGTAAACTTGCTAAACATGCCCTGTATGTTCTCATCCAAATTAATGATATAGATGACAAACAGTAATGGGCCCAGCACCAAATCCTGAGGCATAGCACCAGTCACAGGCCACCAGTCAGAAAAACAACCTTCCCCCATCACCTCCTGCTTCCAAAAGCCACTTTTCTATCCATTCAGCTTTCTCCTTGGATAGAAAAGTGGTTTTTGGAAGGAAGCAGAAGGTGATGGTGGAAGGTTGTTTTTCCGAAGAATGGTTTCAACCCAAAACGTCGCCAATTCCTTCCCTCCATAGATGCTGCCTCACCCGCTGAGTTTCTCCAGCATTGTTTGTCTACCTTCGATTTTTCCAGCATCTGCTATTCTTTCTTAATCAATCAGATTGGTGATGCACAATGTCCCACGAACAAAACCAAGCTGACGATCCCTAATCAACTATTGTCAATTTAAATGCATGTATATCTCATCCCTCAGAATACTCTCTTGTAACTTTCCAACTACAGCTGACATTTTAAAGTTAATTGAACTGCGATGCTGTACGATCTTGGTAATTCTTCCCAAGGATAACCAAGCACAAATGTATCAAAAGCCTATGCAGTAGAATGAAGAATGATATTTCAGTGAAGTACTACTCCTTGAAAAGATGATTTCCTGTTTAGCATTCATTGGAGCACTTCCGTACTAAGAATTAGAAATCAAAATAATTAAAATTAATGTGTATTGAGAGATCAATCCAATTGTCCAATTGTCCTTGCTCTTGACTAAACCTTTTATATTGAAGTACAAAGAGTTACCAACATTGTCTATGTTTTTTCTCGTCAAAGTAAAGGAGGCCACATCGGGAACATCAGATGCAGTAGAAGGCAAACTGTCATAGGATCATAGGGGAATGCTGTCAACTCAGAAAATCTCAGGCAATGTTCCACCTATCAATGGATGGCACAAGATAATAGATCTGGTCAGTCACATTCCCCCTTTCCCTCCTTTTATCACCACTCTCCACACACACAACTAGAGATACCGCCCACACACTCTACTTTCTGACCCACAGACAACAATCCATGAGGATAAGTGACAACTCCTCCACAATAATTCTCAACATCGATGTCCACAAAGATGGGTTCTCAGTCCCCTGCTACACTCCCGAAACACTCATGACTTTGCAGCCAAATTTGGCTCTAACTCCATCTACATAAGTTTGCAGATTACACCATTGTGATGGTCCAGATCATGAATAATGTTGAGAGGAGTACAGGAAGGAGATAGGGAATATAGTAATATGAAGTCTGGACAACAATCTCTCCCTCAATGTCAACAAGATGAAGGAGCTAGTTATTGTCTTCAGGAAGCATGGTGGAGTACATTTCCCAATCTGCATCAATGGTGCCGGATAGGAAATCTGTGGGATTATCAAATTCCTCACTGTAAATATTATCATTGAGCTGTCATGGACCATCCATATTGAAGAGACATCCAAGAAGCCACACTAATGCCTTTCCTTCCTCAGGAGACTGAAGAAATTCAGCATGTCTCCCATGACTCTTACAAACTTCTACAGATGTAGCATAGAAAGCACACTGGTGGGTGGCCTCACAACTTAATTTAGGAATAGCTCTGCTCAAGGCCACAAGAAATCGCAGAGACCACACACCCCAGCATTGACTCCATCTACACTTCACGCTGCCTTGGGAAAACAGCCAACATAATCAAAGACCCTTCCCATCCCCGTCATTCCTTCTTCTTCCCGCTCCCATCAGACAAAAGATACAAAAGCATGAAAGCGAGCACCACCAGACTCAGGAACAGCTTCTTCCCCTAGGTTATCAGGCTACTGAATGGTCCTTCTATGTCCGATTCTTCTCTACCCGACTTTGTCTCTGGAACTGTTACACTACAATACTGCGAACTATATTCTGCGCTATGTATCCTTCCCTTTGCTCTACCTATTGTACCTGAGTTTGGCTTAATTGTATGTGTGTAGAATTATCTGATTAGCATGCAAAATAAAACTTTCACTGTACACATCAGTACACATGACAATAATAAACCGAAACCTAAATACAGACATGCATTCTCGCATACATATACACATATACTCCACCGGATATTCCACTGGGTAGTGCCAGCAACAGTCTGTCTGCCCCTTCCTTCTTTGTGTTTTAATACTAGGTGTTAAATGTATATTTTTAGTGTTCTTTAGCTTGTTTGATGTGGAGGGTGGGGGGTGGGGGGGGTTGGGGGAAACTTTTTTAAATCTCTTACCTCGACGGAGATGCGATTATTTTCCATATCGTATCTCTGTCCGCACTGCGGCCTAACATCGAGGAGTTGCGGCCTCTGCTGGAGACTGACTTCTGGGGCTCCAACTGCAGGGACTTTGATCGCCCCGACGCGGGGGCTTCCACCGCCTGCTGACGGGAGCTTTGATCACCCGGACGGATGGTTCGACTGCCCCGATCGCGGGAGAATAAAGAGGAAGAAGATTGGACATTATTGTCTTCCATCACATTGAGGAATGTGGGGAATCCACTGTGGTGGATGTTTATGTTAACTTTTATGCAGTTGTGAGTCCTGCTTTTTTTTGGTATGGCTATGGTAATTCACATATCACTGTACCTTAATTGCTACATGTGACAATAAAAGGTCTTTGAAACCTTTTGGAAACCTTTGACATACGTACACACACATAGAATCGTGTACGTGCATTTAGACACACATGTATACTTATACACAGATTTAAACCCACATACAATTACACATGTGCACAAATTCACACACACACATGGGCATGCCCATTCCCAAATATAAAAAGCACTGAAATAAAGGCAGAGAAGCATATACACAATTACTCACCTGAATGTGCACATCAGCACATTGATAATATAGCACATATCGCATACAAGAACTCAATAGTTAGATTTAGATTTTAGGCCTAAGGGGATCAAGTGATTTGGAGAAATCGCAGGATCAGGGTACTGATTTTGGATGATCACCCATGATCAGATTGAATGGTGGTGCTTTCTTGAAGGGCCGAATGGCCCACACCGGCACCTATTTTCTATGTTTCTATGTTTCTATGCAATACGCCTGCACATTCACATATAACACAAGAATGCACACATGTACGCACACAAAGAAATGAAAACATGATGTATTGATATTTTCTGTAAACATGTCTGAATTGTCCTTGATATCTACTTTATTTTTGCACTCCAAATACATTTGTACCTCATTGCTGGATGATGAAACAAATTGCCAAATCAGTAATTGTTCAAAAATGGTTCTCTCAACAGTGATGCTTCAATGTGAGACACACAACAAACTGGTCATGTACTAGTCATTGATTCTTTTTCATTGCTCTTTACTGGGCAAGTAGCAGGGACAGAGGTACCAGCATCCTTTATTCAAGGAAATAAACACTTAACAACCATGGTCGGTTCAAGCTATCAAAAGTCATACCACATAGTCTGTGAAATAACCCTCATTCTCAATTCTATAATGGAATTCTGGCTATTCCTACCAAGAAGTGGCTACAAACAAGACATTTTCAGTTGGTTACTCTCCAGGAGTTGTCATTGATGACCTGGTATCTTGAGGTGAAGTCATAGGGACGTACAGCACACAAACGGAATTCCTACCAACCATCAACCGCCTCTAAACACTAATCCTACATTAATCCCGTTTTTTTATTCACCTCACATTCTCATGAACTCCCTCTAAAGTCTACCTATGCACTTGGGGCAACTTACTCTGGGTGTATAACTTATCAACCCACTAGTTTGGGGGATATGGAAGACATCAGGGGCACCCAGGGAAAACTCACAGTCATCAAACTCCACTCAGTCATCACCAGCAGCAGAACTAAACCTGGATCTCTGGCCCTGCGAGACAGCAGCTCTAACCATCACTAATGCTAAATAGTTGCTCTAATGCTAACCTCGCTGATGATAAATATGTGCTCTAGTGCTCGCCTCACTGATGCTAAATATGAATCATAACAGTACATGTGTTGAGCTCTACTACCAAAATTCAATACCAATTCCTTCTGTGGAACTAGATTTCAGAATCAATCAATTGATGCAGTATCCCATACCTAACAAATCCATCATTCTCAGATTTAAAAGCTACCTTTGCTCCACTACAGTGCCAATTGTCCACCTATCTCCAAAGGAAAATTCCTTAATTTCCAGAAATTATCCTCCTCCCATTCAGTTTTCAATATATCTCAACCATGTGATGGTTTGGTCACTACTATGGAGATGTTCCCCAACTGTGATGCTTCCTATATGACCAAGTTCCTTCCTCGGGATTGGAACTAGCAAATCTTCCTTGCTCCGAGGAATTCCGAGGCCCGGGGAGCCGTTGGTGGGAGGCCCGGGGAGCCGTTGGTGCGAGAGGGTGGAGTTACCTGCGCTGTGAGTATAAATCTAGTGCGGTGCTTGCTTTTCACAGAGGCCCGGGGAGCCGTTGGTGCGAGAGGGTGGAGTTACCTGCGCTGTGAGACTGAAATCTGCAACGTTCCACCCAAATCTTTGGTTCCATCTTCCAGAGAGGAAATCTGGTGGAAGCCTCTGATTGGTTGAAGAGGACCAGAGGAAGCAGCTGATTGGGTGCAACCCGGGGTTTACATTTTTACATTTCATTAATACATTAACTGGGAGTTAAGGATTCTGGGAGTTAAGGGTTCAGTATTTATTAGTAAAGTTTAAAGGATAACGTTTTGTGTTTAATAAAAATAAAAAATAAAAAAATATATATATATAATACAGATTATATAGACAGAGGCCCAGGAGCGGTTGCAGTGGGAGGAGCCCAAATCCGTAACGTTCCATTCGCAGCTCGCAGTTCAAAACTCCCAGCTCGCAGTTGAGGAAGCCGCTGATTGGTGGAAGACGACTCGAGGGAGCAGCTGATTGGCAGTCAGATCCCTGCTGATTTCTTTCAGCTAAAATCCTTGCATTGTATTGTACATTGTATTGTATTGTATCCAGGGTAAGGGGGAGGATGAGTGCCAGGGCAGTTTACTGTTCTGGATGTCAGATGTGGGAGGTCATGCAGTCAGATAGCTCTCCAGACGTCCACATCTGCGCCAGGTGCGTCAAGATGGCGCTCCAAATGGACCGTATTCGGTACCTGGAGCAGCAGCTCGATGACCTCTGTCTGGTCAGGGAGAGTGAGGAAGCCATAGAGAGGAGCTACAGACAGGTGGTCACTCCAAAACCACAGGAGGCAGAAAAGTGGGTCACGGATGGGAGAGGCAAGGGGCAGAGGCAGGGACTAGCGAGTACCCCGGTGGCTGTACACCTTGGCAATAAGTACTCCTGTTTGAGTACTGTTGGGGGGCACAGCCTACCTGGGGGTAGCAACAGCGACCGGGCCTCCGGTACAAAGACCGGCCCTGTTGCTCAGAAGGGTAAGGAAAAGAAGAGGAGTGCAGCAGTAATAGGGGACTCTATAGTTAGGGGGTCAGATAGGCGATTCTGTGGACGCAGTCAGGAGACCCGGATGGTATTTAGCCACCCTGGTGCTAGGGTTCGGGATGTGAATGAACGTGTCCAAGATATCTTGAAATGGGAGGAAGAGGAGCCAAAGGTCGTGGTACATATAGGTACCAATGACATAGGTAGAAAAAGAGAGGAGGTCCTGAAAGGAGAATTTTGGGAGTTAGGAAGAGTGTTATGGAGAAGGACCGCAAAGGTAACAATCTCAGGATTACTGCCTGTGCCACGCGACAGTGGGAGTAGGAATGGAGCAAGGTGGAGGATAAATGCATGGCTAAAGGACTGGTGCAGAGCACAGAGATTCAAGTTTCTGGATCATTGGGACCACTTTTGGGGAAGGTGTGACCTGTTCAAAAAGGATGGGTTGCACTTGAACCCGAGGGGAACCAATATCCTGGCGGGGAGATTTGCAAAGGCTACTGGGGAGACTTTAAACTAGATCGGTTGGGGGGAGGGACTCAAATAGAGAAGGCAAGTAGTCCATTTGTGAGGCAGGAGGCAGAGATGAGAAGCAGTCAGACGCAACACGTAGGGAGGAAAGAAGAAAAAAATAACAAACGGAGAATAAGAAGTGGAGGGTTTCTTAAATGTGTGAGCAGAGAGACAGAGGGGTGTAAAATGAGGATAGGAGCAATAGGTAGCGAGGTGAAAAGTGGAAGGAAAACAAATCCAGGGCAAAAATCTAAAAGGGCCACTTTTCAACATAATTGTAAAAGGGCCAAGAGTGTTGTAAAAACAAGCCTGAAGGCTTTGTGTCTCAATGCGAGGAGCATTCGTAATAAGGTGGATGAGTTGAATGTGCAGATAGCTATTAATAATTATGATATAGTTGGGATCATGGAGACATGGCTCCAGGGTGACCAAGGCTGGGAGCCGAACATCCAGGGATATTCTATATTCAGGAAGGATAGACAGAGAGGAAAAGGAGGTGGGGTAGCGTTGCTGGTTAGAGAGGAGATTAACGCAATAGAAAGGAATGACATTAGTTTGGAGGATGTGGAATCGATATGGGTGGAGCTGCGAAACACTAAGGGGCAGAAAACACTAGTGGGTGTTGTGTACAGGCCACCTAACAGTAGTAGTGGAGTTGGGGATGACATCAAACAGGAAATTAGAAATGCGTGCAACAAAGGTAAAACCGTTATAATGGGTGACTTCAATCTACATATAGATTGGGTGAATCAAATTGGCAGGGGTGCTGAGGAAGAGGATTTCTTGGAATGTATGCGGGATAGTTTTCTAAACCAACATGTGGAGGAACCAACGAGAGAGAAGGCTATTCTAGACTGGATATTGAGTAATGAGGAAGGGTTAGTTAGCAGCCTTTTTGTACGTGGCCCCTTGGGCAAGAGTGACCATAATATGGTTGAGTTCTTCATTAGGATGGAGAGTGACATTGTTAATTCAGAAACACGGGTCCTGAACTTAAAGAAAGGTAACTTTGAGGGTGTGAGACGTGCATTGGCCAAGATCGACTGGCAATTGATGCTTGAAGGGTTGACGGTGGATATTCAATGGAAGGCATTTAAAGACTGCATGGATGAACTACAACAATTGTTCATCCCAGTATGGCAAAAGAATAAATCAGGGAAGGTGGCGCATCCGTGGATAACGAGGGAAATCAGGGATTGTATCGAAGAAATAGATGAAGCGTACAAATTAGCCAGAAAAAGCAGCCCACCAGGGGACTGGGAGAAATTCAGAGACCAACAGAGGAGGACAAAGGGCTTAATTAGGAAAGGGAAAATGGAGTATGAAAGAAAACTGGCAGGAAACATAAAAACTGACTGCAAAAGTTTTTATCGATATGTGAAGTGGAAAAGATTAGTTAAAACAAATGTAGGTCCCTTGCAGTCAGAAAGGGGTGAATTGATCATGGGGAACAAGGACATGGCAGACCAATTGAATAACTACTTTGGTTCTGTCTTCACTAAGGAAGACATAAATAATTTGCCGGAAATAGCAGGGGATTGCGGGTCAAATGAGATGGAGGAAATGAGTGAAATCCAGGTTAGCCGGAAAGTGGTGTTGGGTAAATTGAATGGATTAAAGGCCGATAAATCCCCAGGGCCAGATAGGCTGCATCCCAGGGTACTTACGGAAGTAGCCCCAGAAATAGCAGATGCCTTAGTGATAATTTTTCAAAACTCTTTAGATTCTGGAGTAGTTCCTGAGGATTGGAGGGTAGCTAATGTAACCCCACTTTTTAAAAAGGGAGGGAGAGAGAAAACGGGGAATTACAGACCAGTTAGTCTAACATCGGTAGTGGGGAAACTGCTAAGAGTCAGTTATTAAAGATGGGATAGCAGCGCATTTAGAAAATGGTGAAATCATTGGACAAAGTCAGCATGGATTTACGAAGGGTAAATCATGTCTGACGAATCTTAACGAATTTTTTGAGGATGTAAATAGTAGAGTGGATAAGGGAGAAGCAGTGGATGTGTATCTGGACTTTCAGAAGGCTTTCGACAAGGTCCCACACAAGAGATTGGTATACAAACTTAAAGCACACGGTATTGGTGGTTCAGTATTGATGTGGATAGAGAACTGGCTGGCAGACAGGAAGCAAAGAGTAGGAGTGAAAGGGTCATTTTCAGGATGGCAGACAGTTAGTGGGGTGCCGCAAGGCTCAGTGCTGGGACCCCAGCTATTTACAATATACATTAATGATTTGGACGAGGGAATTAAATGCAACATCTCGAAGTTTGCGGATGACACGAAGCTGGGGGGCAGTGTTAGCAGTGAGGAGGATGCTAGGAGGCTGCAGGATGACATGGATAGGCTGGGTGAGTGGGCAAATGCATGGCAGATGCAGTATAATGTGGATAAATGTGAGGTTATCCACTTTGGTGGCAAAAACAGGAAGGTAGACTATTATTTGAATGGTGACCGATTAGGAAAAGGGGAGTTGCAGCGAGACCTGGGTGTCATGGTACACCAGTCATTGAAAGTAGGCATGCAGGTGCAGCAGGCTGTCAAGAAAGCGAATGGTATGTTGGCATTCATAGCAAAAGGATTTGAGTACAAGAGCAGGGAGGTTCTACTGCAGTTGTACAGGGTCTTGGTGAGGCCACACCTGGAGTATTGCGTACAGTTTTGGCCTCCTAATCTGAGGAAAGACATTCTTGTCATAGAGGGAGTACAGAGAAGGTTCACCATACCGATTCCTGGGATGGCACGACTTCCATATGAAGAAAGACTGGATAGACTTGGCTTGTACTCGCTGGAATTTAGAAGATTGAGGGGTGATCTCATAGAGACTTACAAAATTCTTAAGGGGTTGGACAGGCTAGATGCAGGAAGATTGTTCCCGATGTTGGGGAAGTCCAGGACAAGGGGTCACAGTTTAAGGATAAGGGGGAAGTCTTTTAGGACCGAGATGAGAAAATCGATTTTCACTCAGAGAGTGGTGAATCTGTGGAATTTTCTGCCACAGAAGGTAGTTGAGGCCAGTTTGTTGGCCATATTTAAGAGGGAGTTGGATGTGGCCCTTGTGGCTGAAGGGATCAGGGGGTATGGAGAGAAGGCAGGTACAGGATACTGAGTTGGATGATCAGCCATGATCATATTGAATGGCGGTGCAGGCTCGAAGGGCCGAATGGCCTGCTCCTGCACCTAATTTCTATGTTTCTATGTTTCTATGAATGGAAACAAAGCAATACCCTTTTGAAATTCCCTCTCTTCTTTGCACTTAACACAAGCACAGCCGTATTCAAGATCAAATTTATGGTTCATCATGGTTATAGTTATATATTTTATGATTTTGATTAAGGTTAATAATTCAGTACCATGGCTAGCCTGGAAGCTGGAGTAATGAAGCTCAGAGATAGATTGAAACAGTCAAATGTGTAGGCCAAGACATTGGGTATTTTTAAAGTGTAGATTGACAGGTGCTTAATTAGTAAGGTTGTCAAATGTTACAGAGAGAAGGCATGTGAATGGGGATGGGAGGGAAAAATAGATCAGCCATGAATGAATGGAGGAGTAGACTCAAATTGCCAAATGGCCTAATTATGCTCCTTTGACTTATGACAAGGATTTTGGAAATGTTGACAACTTCAAGGACTATGGCAGTAGCGTTGTTCCCATATAAATTTAAGATTGCATAAAGCATATATCAAGGCAATGTTGTGTTGTAAGTTTATACAACAGTAGCCAACTCCTAGTGAAGATAGTTGCTTGCCATCAAATATAAATACCTCAGCATATAATTTATCATTACTAGCTTAGGAAAGTTTGATTCTATGAATTGCAAATATACTCTGAATCAAAGGATTTTTGCAAACTGCAATATCCCAGACGAATTTCACTGTAATGTTATTCCTGGCGTAAAGCCTCATGATAAACATTCATAAGAGCAGTACAGAAGCATTGTTTTAGCTTTTATTATCAAAATATGGGAAGAGATGGCTCAAGAGCAGGGTTTTCAACCATCTGAGCTTTTTGCCATTCCTGCCCATCTTCGGTGCCTTAGGGTGGTACAGTAGCTAGGCAATGGAGTTGTTGCCTCACAGGGCCAGAGTCCTGGCTTCGATCCTGACTATGGGTGCTGTCAGTATGGAATTTGTACATTCTCCCTGTGGTCATGTAGGATTTCTCCGAGTGCTCCAGTTTCCTCCACTCACCGAAGATGTGCAGGTTTGTAGGTTAATTGGCTTCTGTAAATTGTCTCTCGCGTGAAGCAGTGTGCTTGCGTATCGGGGTGATTGCTGGTCGGTGTGGACTCGGTGGGCCAAAGGGCCTGTTTTCACACTGTATCTCTAAAGTAAAGTCTAACGCCTTGCAATCTTCATCAAACCACTTCTAAACTGGGGGAGAGCAGGGTGATGTTAGCCAAAGGAGGGCAGCAACAAGTACAGAAGCGCATTAATAGACCTCAGGCATTGGCAGATAAAGCTCAACACAAGGTAATGTGTTATAGTGAGAACCTGAGTGGAGCAGAGAAACATGTGCACACACACCTGTCCATGACAGATGCACCACATGTTAGCACCGCCATAAATCTAACCTAACATTAGGGCATATACGATATGATACAATACAATACGATGCAATACGATATGATACAATAGAACTTTATTTATCCCAGGAGGGAAATTGATCTGCCCACAGTCATTAAAAACAAAATACATGAAACACGAAATTAAAGTGACGAGAGGGAAGGATTGGGGATGTGCAAAGTCTGGGAGGGAGAGGGGAGTTAGTCTACCCAATGACTGAAGGTGTGAGGTTTGTCGCGTTGTACAGTTTGATAGCCACAGGGAAGAAGGATCTGCTGTGTCATTCTGTCCTGCATCTTGGTGGAACCAGTCTGTTGCTGAAGGTACTCCTCAGGTTGTCCAGTGTGCATTGAGGGGTTGTGTCCAAGATGCTCTACAGTTTGAGCATCCAAGACCACCTCCCATGAATCCAACTCGGCCCCCAGGACGGAGCCAGCCTTCTTGAGGAGTTTGTTAATCCTATTGGCATCCGCGGCCTTCGTCCTGCTGACGCAGCACACGACAGTGAAGAAGATGGCACTGGCTACCACCGATTGGTAAAACATTTGCAGCATCTTACTGCAGATGTTGAAGGAGTGGAGCCTTCTCAAAAAGTACAGCCGGCTCTGTCCTTTCTTGCGCAGGGCCTCAGCGTTCCTGGACCAGTCCAATTTACTGTCCGGATACACTCCAAGGTATTTGTAATCCCTGGTAAACTGCACATCCACACCATTGATGGAGACAGGGGACAGGGGGGTTCCTCTCCTCCTAAAGTCCACCACTAACTCCTTAATCTTGTCTGTGTTAAGCTGCAGGTGATTCAGCCCAATGGGCTATTGAAAGAAATATTGAAATATTTCTTTCAGTAGCCCATTGAAAGAAATATTTGGATAGCAGCTACGTACCTTCCGGGTAAGCTCAATACAGTGGCGGACACCAGGTCACGAGTATTTAATGACAACATCGAGTGGATGTTGAACTCCCAAATATTTGCTAAAATTATAGCCAAATATGGAACACCAGATATCAACCTCTTTGTGTCCGGGTTGAACCATCAGATACCAACATATGTCTCTTGGGAACCAGATCCAGGGGCAGTGGCGATGGACACATTCTCGCTACATTGGGGGAAATGGCTTTTCTATGCACTTCCCCCATTCTGCCTCATCAGTCGGGTATTGCAGAAAATTCAACTAGATTCTGCATCAGGTATGCTGATAATACCCGACTGGCCCACACAACCTTGGTACCCGGTGGTCCTCAACATGATAAAAGAACCATGGGCACAGGTTACCAAATGCCCGAATTTGGTCACCAATCCCATCACAGGGAAAAATCATCCGTGCCATGGTCATCTGAACCTGTTGGCTTGCAGGTTCTGAAGTCACTACTGGAATTCGGGCTGTCATCAAGAACCATGGACATCATAACAGCATCGTGCAGAGAGCCCACAAGGAAGCAGTACCTCACCCACGTAAGGAAATAGGAGGCCTTCTGTAGTCGAACCAAGACCACCTACAACTCTGCTATGATCTCCAATGTGCTGGAATTCCTCGCGGGCCTTTATTATGATGAGGCCCTCAGTTACAGTGCCGTAACAGTGCCATGAGAGGACTGTCATCCTATCTCAACATTGGAGTGGGATCTCACCAGCTGGTATTCAAACTCACGAGGGGTATATTCAATTCTAACCCTCCCCGACCACGATATAATATTACCTTGAATATAGGGGTGGTGTTGTCCCTACTCAGGAGCTGGTCGCCTATGATGGATTTACCACTGGACAAACTCATCTTCAAAGTGGTGATGTTAATGGCACTGACCACAGCACAACGGGTCCAGACACTACAGAAACTAAAACTAAAACTGGATAGAATGGTCTCGAGTCCCAATAAGGTGACTTTCTTTATAGATGAGTTACTTAAGCAACACAGACCTGGAACTACAGGACTGAAATGGGAATTCCTAGCATATCCCGTTGATGTAAGAGTATAGCCACCTATCTCCGACATTATATCAATGTCACACACACCATCAGGAATATGGAGATGGGTCTGTTTATCAGCCATAAAACCCACATCACAGGGTGACGGTGCAGACCATATAGGAGTTGGGAAGTAATGTTAAAATTGTGCAAGGCATTGGTAAGACAAATTCTGGAGTATGGTGTACAATTTTGGTTGCCTAATTATAGGAAGGATGTCAACAAAATAGAGCGAGTACAGAAGAGATTTACTAGAATGTTGCCAGGGTTCCAGCAACTATGTTACAGAGAAAGGTTGAACAAGTTAGGTCTTTATTCTTTGGAGCTAGGTTAAGGGGGGACTTGATTGAGGTCTTTAAAATGATGAAAGGGATAGACAGAGTTGACGTGGATAAGCTTTTCCCATTGAGGGTAGGGAAGATTCAAACAAGAGGGCATGACATGAGAATTAAGGGACAGAAGTTTAGGGGTAACGTGAGAGGGAACTTCTTTACTCAGAGAGTGGTGGCTGTGTGGAATGAGCTTCTAGCAGAAGTGGTGGAGGCAGGATCGATTTTAACATTTAAGAGTAAAGTGGATAGGTATATGGACGTGAAGGGAATGGAGGGGTATGGTCTGAGTGCAGGTAGATGGGACTAGGGGAAAACAAATGGTCGGCACGGACTGGAAGGGCCGAGAGGGCCTGTTTCTGTGCTGTAATTGTTATATGGTTATATGGTTATATCTCCAGGTGACTCAGGATGGTATTGGGTGCAGCAGGTATGGACAGTAACATTTTTAAATCTCATTTTAACAACGCTGCATCTACATCAGCGGCGAGCACCATGGAGGTACCCATGGATCATGTCCTCGCAACAGCGGGCTGGGCCAGTGAAACTACATTTCAGCGTTTTTATAACAAACCTGTGGCCGCTCCCGCAACGTTTGAGGAGTCAGTTTTTTTTTGTAAGATATTTTTATTAGAAGTAATTACATATTAAGAAGAAATATAAAATTCAATTAAAACAAAGGAAAATATTAACGTCACATACATTCTTAATATTTTTAAAATTAACAGTCAATCTTATTTGTACTTCTATAATTTTTCTTTTTTATTTTATAGCAGTTGAGAAAAAGAAATGAAAAAAAAAAAGAGAGATAAACTGATTGAGGGGAATATTAAACAAGGTATTCTTCAATGGAGATATATTTATGAACTATTGTCTATAATTCTTCATCCATTCATGTATTCAGGCTTCCGTCATGGCTTCGAACTGGACCATCTTAACCCTTTAAATATTCAATAAATGGAGACCATATTCCTCTGAATTGGTCCAGCCTGTCCATCAGGGCAAGCCTTAATCGTTCCAAGTGCAATGTCTCCGACATTTCTGTAATCCACATTTTAGTTGTGGGGGAAGTAGGACCTTTCCAAAATCTTAGTATTAATTTTTTTACCGATTATTAAACTATAACCGATAAAAATTCTTTGTTGTGTTGTTAATATCTGGTTTGTTTCCAGTATTCCCAATATAATTAGTTTTGAGTCTGGAGTTAACTTTGCATTAACTACAGTTGAGATTATGTTAAAAATCTCTATCCAAAAATTACTGATTTTTATACATTTTGTAAATGAGTGCATTAAATTAGCTTCTAATTGTTGACACATATCGCATATTGCAGACACATTTGAGAAAATTCTATTTAATTTGGACTTTGAGAGATGTAATCTATGTATAACTTTAAATTGTATCAAGGAGTGTCTAGCATTTAATGAACAATGATGTATATATTGTAAACTTTCATTCCATACTTCTCTACTGATTACTTGACCTAGTTCATTTTCCCATGCTTGTCTATATTTATCCGTATTTGGTAAATCATTTTCCAATAAAATATTATAAATATATGATATTAATTTCTCAGTATTCGGATGTTTATTTAAACATTCATCTAAAATTTCTGTCTTTCTATTCCTAAAATCCAGTGTATTTGATTTAACATAGTCTCTAATTTGAAGATATCGAAAATATTCTTTAAAATGTAATCCATAATTTTGTTGTAATTCCTGAAATGAGAGAAATAAATTTTCCCTATAAAGATCACCAATCTTATTTATTCCGTAGTTCTTCCATTTTAAGAAACCTTTGTCCATCAGTGAAGGTTTAAAAGAGATATTGTTTACTATTGGAAGAGCTAGTGGTATATTCTGTAATTTTAATGTTTTTTTTAATTGTTTCCAAATACGTATTCCACTTTCTATTAATGGATTTTCTTTATAAGATTTCTTATGTATTGGAGTATTAGCAAATAAAATCGAACCAATTTCAAACGGGGTACAGTCTTCTTTTTCCATCTTTAACCAATTTGGTTGTTTATCTAATTCACCCAGCCAAAAATTCATATTTTTTATATTAACTGCCCAATAATAAAACATAAAATTAGGCAGTGCAAAAACCACCATTTATTTTTGATTTACATAGTTGCTTTTTAATTATTCTATGATTCTTATAATCCCAAATAAAATTAGTAACCATGGAGTCCACTTTTTTAAAAGAAATTTTTAGGAAGATATATCGGGATCATTTGAAACAAGTATAGTAGTTTGTGGAAGAAAAATCATTTTTATCGTGTTAATCTTACCTAACATTGAAATAGGTAATGTTTTCCAATATTGAATATTCTTAAATAGTTTATTCAATAAGGGTAAAAAATTAGATTTAAATAATGAATTATATCTTTTTGTTACATAAATTCCAAGATATTTATTTTTTTCATTTGCAATCTTAAAAGGGTATTGTTGTAATATATGTAAATTATTTCCCATTATTGGCATAAGTTCACTTTTATTCCAATTAATTCTATATCCTGAAAACGATCCAAATTGGGTTATCAAATCTAACAAGTTTAGGAAGACTAATTTCTGGTTTTGTGATATAAAGTAATACATCATCTGCGTACAATGAGATTTTATTTTCAGTTTCTTTAGTTTCATACCCATATAATTCAGGGTTTGATCTCACAGATTTTGCTAATGGTTCTATTGCAAGTGCAAACAGTATTGGAGATAAAGGGCAACCTTGTCTACAACCTCGGAATAAGTTAAATTTCGTTGTTAACACTTGGTTAATTAATATTCTAGCTGTTGGTCTAGTATATAGTAATTTAACCCATGTTATAAACTTCTCTCCCAATTGAAAAGATTCCATAACCGAAAATAAATAAGACCATTCAATCTGATCAAAAGCTTTCTCTGCGTCCAACGAGATAATTGATAAATCCTTCGTAATATTTCTTTTAGAGTATATAATATTAAATAATCTTCTCAAATTATTTGAAGAGTATCGTTTTGGTATAAATCCCGTTTGATCTGAATGAATTAATTTATTAATCACTTTGTTTAATCTTTGTGCTAAATATTTTTGTTAATATTTTTTGATCAGTATTTAAAAGAGATATAGCTCTATATGACCCTGGGTCATCGAGATTTTTATCTAATTTAGGTATAAGGGTTATAATAGATTCATTTAATGTGTCTGGTAATTTCTGTTGTGTGTAAATGTGTTCATATAGTGTCTTCAAACGTGGGGCTATCATGTCATAAAATCTTTTATAAAATTCTGCTCCAATACCATCTGGTCCTGGAGTTTTACCATTTTTTAATGATCTAATAGTTTCTTCAATTTCTTTAGTAGTTATTTCGACATTTAATAATTCCCTATCTTCTAAATTTAGTCCATTTAGATTACAATTTTTCAAAAATGTTTCTACTCCTATACGATTTTCTTTTGTTTTAGCTGAGTATAAATTTTTATAATATTGCAAAAATCTTTCGTTTATATCTTTAGTTTGTGTTAGTAATTCTCCTTTATCTGATTTGATCCTATATATTAATTTTTCTCCTTCAGTTTTCTTAACTGACGAGCCAGTAGTTTATGTGGTTTATCACCAAATTCAAATTGTATTTGTTTGGTATATTGGTATAATTTTACAACTTGATCTGAATGTATTTTATTTAGTTTATATTTCAATGCAAAAATTTTATTATGGTTGGTCGTAGATGGATTAATGGCATTCTCTGTATCTAATTGTTTAATCTCTCTTTCCAATGCCTGTTGTAGCTTCCTATTCTCTTTATTATAAAATACTGAGAAGATATCATAATTCCCCGAATATAGGCCTTAAAAGTTTCCCATAAGAGGGATGATGATATTTCAGGTGTATCATTTGTTTCAAAGAAGATCTTGATCTGTTTTGTAATATATTCTTGAGTTATTTTGTCCTTTAAAATTTGTGGGTTAAATCTCCAATTATCTTGTTTATCCATTTTATCCGTTAGTTTCATCTTAAAAGTTAATGGTGCGTGATCTGAGATTATAATATTATGATATTTTGAATTATACGTAAGTGGAATAAGTTTTAAATCTACCAAAAAATAATCTATTCTTGAATAACTTTTATGCACGGCTGAATAAAATGAGTATTCGCGTCCTGTTGGATTTTGCAATCTCCATACATCTTTAATATTACTGGTGTCTATATATGCATTTATTAACTCACTGGAATGTGATTTAAGTTTTCGTTGTTTTGATGATCTATCCAAATAAGGGTCAAGTGTGCAATTTAAATCTCCTCCAATTATTAGATTATGCTGTGATAATTCTGGGATTGTATTAAATAATTTTTTTTTAAATCGCGGGCTATCAAAATTTGGGCCATATATATTAACAAAAATCACCTTTTGTGTATATAATTCTCCTATTACAATAATATATCTACCATCAATATCTGTTATTATTGAAGTATGTTTAAATGCAGTACCTTTACGAATTAATATTGCTACACCTCTAGATTTGTGTGTAAAAGAAGAGTGATATACTTTATCAATCCATTTGCTTTTAGTCTATATTCTGCCTCTTTTTTCAAGTGTGTCTCTTGGATAAACGCAACGTCTGTTTTGAGTGCTTTTAAATATTCTAATAACTTACCCCTCTTAATTGGTTCATTAATACCTTTAACATTCCAGCTACAAAAACGTTATTCCTCCATTCCCCGTATTTATGTGTAAGTCTTGCATCATTTATCTAAAGAGATGTGTACCAGAGCAGATGGTACAGCTCGACACACCAGACCCAACACCTGAACCCTGAACAGACAAATTCCAAGACTCTTGATTTTCTCTCATATATATATCTCCTTTGTATTAATTGATGATTCCACTCAGATAAAAAGTAATAATAGTAATAATTAGAGATGAAAGTAAAAAAGGGATAGGTTGAAAGATTAGTAGAGTGCTCAAAGAAAGAAAAAACTACATCTAGTAAGTGTGTAGTTAGTGTTAGCCATGGCTAGCAGTCTAAGGACTTCCGTGTTGAATGTTAAATACTAACCATCTCCATGATTCAGTAAATTAATATTATCCAAAAAAAAGAGATTATTGTTAAAACCGGGAATATTAAACTGTGATATATAAAAAGTTCATAATCAGGTACAATGGTATATATGCGTGGTACTTAATAGAAAATTATAATAATATAAACATATAGAAGCGAGAAAGAAAAAAAAAAGTTAAAATAAGATGTATATTTATATTTACTATTTACTTAATTCTAGGTTAGTCGGTTATAATTAATTATTAATTATCAATCAATGATCAACAATCAATAGTCAACAGTCAACAATCAATAGTCAATAGTCAACAATTATTAACTCTAATTATTAACAATACCAGTGTGTTAGATTTAATATATATTGGTGTATGTTAATATATGTTAATTATTAGGTTAGTAGCATTACTATTCTAAATATTAGTATTCATAGAACAGTCTTCAATCCACATCTTCTTGATTCTCCCATCCGTCTCCTTCTCCGTCTTCTTTGGATGAAATAAGTCCATAATTTATTATAATCTTCAGCCAATCTTGGAAATGCAGATTAATTGTTCCTTTGATTCAACTGTAAAGGTTTCATTCAATCTTCCTCGCTGGCCTTAATGCTTTGGGCAAATTTCAATGCGTCTTCTGGCTTTTTGAAGTGATGCTCCTCCTGATTGTAAGTGACTCGGAGTGTTGCTGGGTATCTCAGAGTGTACTTCAGATTCTTCACTTGCCTCAGGATGCTTTTGGTTTCATTAAACGCATTCCGTTTCTTAGAGACCACTTCTGGATAGTCTCGGTAGATACTGATTGAGTCTTCTTCGTATTTAAGATTTCTGCTTTTTACCACTTTTTTCATCATATCTTCCAAAACATAATCATAATGGACTTTGATTATCATTTGTCTTGGAGGGTCACCGTGCTTTGTGTAACGTCTCGTAACTCTGTGTGCTCGGTCTATCAAAGGTTTTTCTTCCAAAGATAAAACCTTTTGTAATAAGATTGCAGTAAATTCTCGGGTGTCTTGATTCTTTTCTCTCCCCTCTCGAATACCTACAATCCTTAGATTCTGCCTTCTCTGGCGTCCTTCCAGCTCAGTACACTTATCAGTAACTTTAGCCAGTAAGTCAGATAGTCGTTGACTCTCTCTGACGATCGTTTTCATAGTCTGAGCATTTGTTTGGACTGTTACCTCAAGGTCTTTTATGGTTGTTGATTGTAACACCATTTCTTCCAGCACTGATTCCATTTCTTTTTCCACTTTTGTTTCAATTTTTTCATGCAGCTCTTCCATTATACTTTCAAATTTTTCAGTCACAAGTTCAGTAATTTCCTTTCGGAGCTTCTCTGATAAATCCGTGGCCAAGAGATTAATTTCAGATTTTAACTCCCTCATCTCAATCTTAATTTTCTTTATTTCTTCCATAAAGTTCATTTTTTCCAGTTCCACCTTTAATTCAGACTTCACTTCTTTCAATTCTTTCTTTAATTCTGCCATTTCTTGCATAAAAAAATGTTTAAGTTCTTCCAGTTCCGATTTTTTTTTCCCCGATTTTTTGAACACATCTTCAAGGGACTGTGTCCTACCTGAGGCCGAGGCTTCAGTTGGGCCTTGTTCTTGTTCAGCCATTTTTTTTGAAATCGGAGCCTGGATTTCTCCGGTGGTGGGCTGCGTGGTGTTGACATTACGGTCGCAGGGCTGATGACGTCACAGACGGCAGCCGGTGCTGAAGCAGCAGATGCAGAAACAGCAGAAGCAGCAGGTGAGTTTTTTCAGCGTTTTCTCCCCGGTTTTTTCCCCGTTTCTTCACGGAGGTGGCTGGCGTTGCCTTCTACTCCTCCTTAGCGCCACCGGAAGTCCTGTAGAGGAGTCAGTTTTAAGTGCTGTTCCCTAAACGTTTGTCCCTGAGTCAGGGGTTTATTGTTTGTATTAATAAATACATTATTATTTTTCAGCTTGTTCAAGTCTGAAATACGTTAACATACTTCCTCCATCAGTAATTACGGCAGTGTGTGAGCATGGACGTGGTCCAGGGCATGGAATCACAGTGCTTTGAAATCTTCACGAAGTTACTCTCGTGACTCCGAAGTAAAATAGTAAGATTAAACGAGAACTTACCAGTTTGAAGTTTGATCTTTAATTGATGAGGAGTTACGATGAGGCATTTCGTGCCCTCCGCTCCTAACCCTCTATCATAAGGTCAACTGGTATATTAGAGTCACTTAAATCTTACTATCTTCAGTCATTGTTGTTATCTGTGATTCCACACCGCTGCTTTGAAGAATGTCGCGCATGCGTGCTGGCAGGGTCTTCACGAAATCCCTCATCGTAACTCCTCATAAAAAAAGGATCAAACTTCAAACTGGTAAGTTCTCATTTAATCTTACTATTTTATGTTAAGGCCGAGGCTGTTGCAGCACCGGTATATGGGAGAGCCACGCTAGCAGCATCTTGTAGCAGGGCTGCTTAATGTTGGCAGCAACATGTGTAGAAGGGCTGCATAATGTTTCCCTCATGGGAGAGGTGAGCTTTGCGGGGCAGTTGTTCTTACACTGAAGTTCTACAACTAAGGGACCATTTACAAGTGGATAAGATTTACACTTGGTTGAACAATACAAATGATCAAGTCATCAATTTAGAGGCATCTAAACACGCAAAATTGGACAATGCTGGCATTCTAAGCAGGCTGGAATTGAGCCATAATTGTGTTTATGCAGGCGCAGTACTTTGACCAGGGTTGCTTTCAAGATAGGTTAAAAAATATGGGCAGAATTGTCTTTTGAGACAGGTCAGAATTATGGCTAGAATTGTTTTAGACAAATTAGAATTAGCAGACAGGTTCATTTTACTTCGGAGTCACATGAGTGACTTCGTGAAGTCACCTGAGCACGCATGCGCGACATATCGTCGACCGCATGCGAAGCGACAGGCAGGGAGAAGGGTCGTTCCTCCACCGGAACGGACCTGCAGGTAAGGTTTTTTCTTTCAGGGACTCTGTGAGACAGAGTATCCCACCAACAGGCCACCTGGAATGACTGACTGCGGACCGCGGGCAGTCAGCGGCGGCAGAACTTTACAGAAGTTGGGCAGCCCGTTGACCCGGCAGGGTCCGGGCTTACAGACTCACCGTTCGCAGGTAGCGACGGCAGAGCGGCAGCCCGGCTTTAACACCGCAGCCCGCAGGAACACCGCGGACTGACGGCTTCCATACACACCGGGCTCACATACTCGCCGTTCGCGGTAGCAAAGGATCACTGCGGACTGACGGCTTCCATACACACCGGGCTCACATACTCGCCGTTCGCGGGTAGCAAAGGATCACTGCGGACTGACGGCAACGCTACCCGGAAGTCGGGAGCTCCGAGACAGAGCCGGGGCCCCGACTCAAACACAGGCGGCACAACGCCTGGAAGTGGGCATACCGTTGACCCGGCGGGGTTCGGGCTCATAGACTTGCCGTTTGGGGTGGTCTATATTCCCGCATGCAGATGGGGCACTCCCTCCAGCATGGCACACTCCAGCAGGAGTCTGGTCACCATGGGTCTCCGAGCAGACCCATGGCAGTACCCTTTACAGGGCTGCCAAATGCTCACCCTCTTTGCAGGGGAGCATAAGGAGGGAATTGCATTACGCAACGTCTGGCTGAGGGGAGCGCTGCTCCACCAGAGGCCAAACCTGATGGAAATATGACCACCAGATAAGTTGTACTAACCTTGAGGTGGTTGGGTTTCTGTATTGTTTAAATCCCTTACAGAAACTTCGTAATGCAGAAAAGGAGCAAAAAGAAGGCTGCTTCAAGCATGCCATTGAAGACCGCGGGACTTAGGAGCGAGGTCGGCGGCCAACATTCCCGGAGCTGACCGTTGATTTCTGGCAGCACCCGTGCCTCGGGCCGGGAAGACAGCGCAGAAGTCAGGGAGCCCCGCTCAGTCGGGACCCGACTCTCCACCGCAGCAGTCCAGGGAGCTGCATACTGGCGGTAGGACCGCGCGGGATCAGGGTAGCCAAGCCCTGACTCCCCATCGCTTTGGTCTGTACGAAAACAGACCAGCAGCAAAAAAAGTGCGGAAGATGGGGCCCGGTTAAGGGCACACCCCGACTCACCACCACATCAGTTCGCAAGAGGGCGGACCAGTGGCAAAACCGCACAAAAGACGTGTAGCCCCGTTGGAGCGGCTGGCACCGACTCTCCACCACTTCAGTTTTCTAGATTGCGGACCGGTGGGAAAACCACACAAAAGTCGTGCAGCCCCATTGGAGCGGCTTGCACCGACTCTCCACCGCTTCAGTTCGCTAGACTGCGGACTGGTGGAAAAACCACACAAAAGTCGTGTAGCCCCGTTGGAGCAGCTGGCACGGACTCTCCACGGCTTCAGATCGCTAGATTGCAGACCGGTGGCAAAACTAAACACAAGTCGAGTAGCCCCGCAGGAGAGGCTGGCATCGACTACCTACCTCAGACCCATAGACATCACCTCGACGAAGTGCAAACTGTCGGTAGAGGCCCCATTTGTTCATCAGAACTTGGGGAAGACGACTTGCCGTCCGCAGATAGCGGCGGCGGTCGCATAGCTTGATAGGAGCGCATGGTTCAGCAGCTGCTCGAAAGGGACCTACTCCATCAGGAGCGTGCATCCCTAGGATCCCGGAGATCTACGGCAGGGCCCATGACAGGGCTGTCCAACATCTCTCCCTCCTCAGTAGGGAGCGCTAGAAGTCAGGCACTAGCTGACTTCGAAGAGGGGTTGGCTGAAGACCCACAGTTGCAAGGGATGCAAGAAGAGGAACTTCTGGGAATGGTGTCTAAGTTCGCTCAACCATCCCAGAAAGGGCAACCTCTTCAGCCAAGGCCAGCGGCAAGCATAAACTACCTGACAACACACCAATTACAGGAACAGGTAATTTCGGAGACCACAAGCAAATACATTGCCCCGGAAAATTGCGTGTTGCTGAACGTCCATACCGTGAACACACCCATATGGGGAAACATCAGCCCTGGGATAAGGGCACAGGGAAAAATTCAAAAAATCCTGAAACTACTGACCTCAGGCATCACTGCGTTTGCCAGGTCAGATGACGGTATGGACATGATGGAAGAGCAGCAGGATGCATCAGTCCTGCTCTGCAATACGCAATATGAGTTCAATTGCTTCGGAAAAGCTCTATCTGTCCTACACTCAACCCCAAAAATTGCGGGTTTGTGTAAGGCCACCGCTACGCCACCCCCAAGACAGTTTGTTTGGTGATGACCTGCCCAAACAGATGAAAGACCTAGACGAGGAAGTTAAAGCGGTAGGTTTGATAAAACCGCCTTCCTCTGGCAGACCTCCAGCGTATCGTCGGCAGCATCCATATGCAACATCTAACAGGCCCGGGTTCAACCCGATAGAGTGACGGGAGCAAACCCAAAGGTCATGCCTTATCATCAGAGGCCTGATTAAGCCAAGGCCCACAGCGACCAGTTTGAAAATTGCGTCAACCCTACACGGCAGCACCACAGGAACCCAAGAACAAAGGACAGAAGCGTGTCCATCTACAGATAGACAATACCATAGTGGTGAATATTGGGATGAATTGGCAAACATAATTTAGCACTGGTGCATTGAAATATTTGGATATCAGCTACATACCTTCCAGGTAAGTGGCCAGTGGCGGACACCAGATCACGAGTATTCAATGACAACACCAAGTGGATGTTGAACCCCCAAATATTTGCTAATATTATAGCTAAGTATGGAACACCAGATATCGACCTCTTTGCGTCCAGGTTGAACCATCAGATACCAACATATGTCTCGTGGGAACTAGATCCTCGGGCAGTAGCGATGCATGCGTTCTCGCTACATTGGGGGAAATTGTTCTTCTATGCATTTCCCCCTTTCTGCCTCATCAGTCGGGTATTGCGGAAAATCCAGCTAGATTCTGCATCAGGGATTCTGATAATACCCATCTGCCCCACACAGCCATGGTTCCCGGTGGTCCTCGACTTGGTGAAGAAACCATGGGGGCAGATTCCTAAATACCTGAACCTACTGATACATCCCATATCAGGGGAGAGTCATCCGTGCCGTGGTCATCTGAACCTGTTGGCTTGCAGGTTCTGAAGAGACCTTTGCTGGAATTCGGGCTGTCGAACAGGACCATGGATATCGTCACGGCATCGTGCAGAGTCCACGAGGTATTAGTACCTTACCCAAATTGGAGGCCTTCTGTTCCAGGACTAATATCACCTATGACTCTGCCACCATCACAGATGTGCTGGAATTCCTCGTGGGCCTTCACTATGATGAGGGCCTCAGCTATAGTGCCATCAATAATGCCAGAAGCGCATTGTCATCCTACCTCACTATCGGAGTAGGATCCCATCAGTTGGTGTCAAAACTCATGAGGGGTATTTTCAATTCTTACCCTCGTAGACCACGATACAATATGACCTGTGATATTGGGGTAGTGTTGTCCCTACTCAGGAGTTGGTCACCAGTTTCGGAACTTCCACTGGCCAAACTCACCTACAAAGTGGTGATGCTAATGGCACTTATACAGCTCAGCGGGTCCAGACCCTCCACAAACTAATCTGGACAGGATGGTCTTGACCTCTACCAAGGTAACCTTTTTCATTGATGAATTACTTAAACACCATAGACCTGGTACAACCGGTCTTAAATTGGAATTCCATGCATATCCCATTGATGTACGCCTCTGTATAGCCACCTATCTCCGACATTATATTAATGTCACCCAATATGTAAGGAGAATGGAAACAGGTCTATTCATCAGTTTTTAAAGCCCACTTCACAGGGTAACTGTGCAGACAATTTCCAGGTGGCTCAGGGTGCTGTTGGATGCAGCAGGGGTAGACACTGATATTCAAATCTCATTCTACCAGGGCTGCGTCCACATCAGCGGCGAGGACCATGGAGGTGCCCATGGACAATGTCCTCGCAATAGCGGGCTTGGCCAAAGGAGACACGTCTCAACGGGTTTATAATAAACCTGTGGCCACTCCTGCAACGTTTGCAGATACAGTTTTAAATTCTGTTCCCTGAACGTTTCCTGAACTCAGGGGTTTTATTTGTATTAATGAATACATTATTGTTTTTCAGCTCTGTTACAAGTCTGAAATACGTTAACATACTTCCTCCATCAGTTATTACGGCAGTGTGTGAGCATGGACATGGTCCAGGGCATGAAATCACAGAGCTTTGAAATCTTCACGAAGTCACTCACGTGACTCCGAAGTAAAATAGTAAGATTAAACAAGAACTTACCAGTTTGAAGTTTGATCCTTATTTTATGAGGAGTTACGATGAGGGATTTTGTGCCCTCCGCTCCCAACCCTCTATCATAAGGTCAACTGGTATATGGTTTCTCTTAATCTTACTATCTCCAGTCAGTTCTGCTATCTGTGATTTCACACCGCTGCTTTGAAGAATGTCGCGCATGCGTGCTGGCGGGGTCTTCACGAAATCCCTCATCGTAACTCCTCATAAAATAAGGATCAAACTTCAAACTGGTAAGTTCTCGTTTAATCTTACTATTATTATGGTCAGTTGTCTTACAAGACAGGCTCGGGAATCGGGCCGTTCATGGTAGACGCAAAGGATGACAGGCGTGGCCTGTTCATTATGAAATATGGCTGATTAACAACTGGATTCATAGGGTCTGCCCATTTACAGTGATCACTGGAGATATTTGGAGGAGGCATTGCTGTAATGAGGCAATATAATAGTATAATGACAATAAAGCATTCAAAGAAGACTAGTCAGAGTTCCAAAACATTTGTTAAGTATGGATGACAATTTTAACGCTGTATTTTGATAAAATCCACTGTTTTCAGTCTCAAACTATGTTTGAGAAAGTGTGCTCCTCTATTCAATTAAAATTAAGTTGTTATCAAATAGACTTATTGGAGGTGTTGCAGAGCAGCATACCCCAAGACATGAAAGCCAACGGGTCAGTATTAGTCTGACGCCGGGTCCATGGCAGCGTCGGCCAATTGGAGAGGCCGCGCCAGCAGCGCCTTGTAGTAGGGCTGTTTAATGTCTTCCTCATGGAGGAGAGCATGCCGAGTCTGATGGTATAGCCATGAACATTGGAGGGACCAGAGGGGGAGGTGTTGCATTGCTTGTCAGAGAAGATATTACAGCAGTGCAGGATAGATTAGAGGGCTCGTCTAGGGAGGCTATTTGGGTGGAACTGAGAAGTGGGAACGGTGTAGCAACACTTTTAGGGGTGTATTATAGACCGCCAAATGGGGAGCGAGAATTGGAAGAGCAAATATGTAAGGAGATAGCAGATATTAGTAGTAAGCACAAGGTAGTGATTGTGGGAGATTTCAATTTTCCAAAAATAGACTGGGAAACACATTCTGTAAATGGGCTGGATGGTTTGGAGTTTGTAAAATGTGTGCAGGATAGTTTTTTTGCAGCCGTACATAGAGGTATCGACCAGAGAAGGGGCAGTGCTGGACCTCCTGTTAGAAAATGAGGCAGGTCAGGTGACGGAGGTATGCGTTGGTGAGCACTTCGGGACCAGTGATCACAATACCATTAGTTTCAATATAATTATGGAGAGAGTCAGAAACTGGACCTAGGGTGGAGATTTTTGATTGGAGAAAGGCTAACTTTGAGGGAATGCGTAAGGATTTTAAAGGAGTGAATTGGGACACTTTGTTTCATGGGAAGGATGTAGAAGAGAAATGGAGGACATTTAAAGGGGAAATTGTAAGAGTACAGAATCTTTATGTCCCTGTTAGGTTTGAAAGGAAATAGTAAAAATTGGAAAGAGCCATGGTTTTCAAGGGAAATTGGACACTTGTTTTTCGAAAAAAAGAGAGATATCTACAATAATTATAGGAGGCATGGAGTAAATGAGGTGCTAGAGGAGTATAAAGAATGTAAAAAGAATCTTAAGAAAGAAATTAGGAAGGCTAAAGAAGATATGAGGTTGCTTTGGCAAGAAAGGTGAAAGTAAACCCAAAGGGTTTTCTACAGCTATATTAATAGCAAAAGGATAACAAGGGATACAATTGGACCATTAGAGAACCAGAATGGACAGCTATCTGCAGAGCCAAAAGAGATGGGGGAGATATTGAACAATTTCTTTTTCTTCGGTATTCACCAAGGAGAAGGATATTGAACTCTGTGAGTTAAGGGGAAAAAGTAGAGTAGCTATGGAAACTATGAGATTCAAAGAGGAGGAAGTAGACACTTTTGAAAAATATAAAAGTGGATAAGTCTCCAGGTCCTGACAGGATATTCCCTAGGACATTGAGGGAAGTTAGTGCAGAAATCGCAGGAGCTATGACAGAAATATTTCAAATGTCATTAGAAACGGGAATAGTGCCGGAGGATTGGCGTACTGCGCATGTTGTTCCATTGTTTTAAAAAGGGTTTAAAGAATAAACCTAGCAATTATAGACCTATTAGTTTGACATCAGTGGTGGGCAAATTAATGGAAAGGATACTTAGAGATAATATATATAAGCATCTGGATAAACAGGGTCTGATCAGGAACAGTCAACATGGATTTGTGCCTGGAAGGTCATGTTTGACAAACCTTCTTGAATTTTTTGAAGCGGTAACTAGGGAAATTGATGAGGGTAAAGCAGTGGATGTTGTCTATATGGATTTCAGTAAGGCCTTTGACAAGGTTCCCCATGGAAGGTTTGGTTAAGAAGGTTCAATCTTTGGGTGTTAATGGTGGAGTAGCAAGATGGATTCAACAGTGGCTGAATGGGAGATGTCAGAGAGTAATGGTGGATGGCTGTTTGTCAGGTTGGAAGCCGGTGACCAGTGGGGTGCCTCAGGGATCTGTGTTGGGTCCACTGTTGTTGTCATGTACATCAATGATCTGGATGATGGGGTGGAAAATTGGATAAGTAAGTATGCAGATGATACTAAGATAGGTGGTGTTGTGGATAATGAAGTAGATTTTCAAAGTCTACAGAGAGATTTGGGCCATTTGGAAAGTGGGCTGAAAGATGGCAGATGGAGTTTAATGCTGTTAAGTGTGAAGTGCTACATCTTGGCAGGACAAATCAAAATAGGACGTACATGGTAAATGGTAGGGAATTGAGGAATGCTGTGGAACAGAGGGATCTAGGAATAACTGTGCATAGTTCCCTGAAGGTGGAATCGCATAGGGTGGTAGATAGGGTGGTAAAGAAAGCCTTTGGTGTGCTGGGCCTTTATAAATCAGAGCATTGAATATAGAGTAGGGAAGTAATGTGTTTAAAATTGTACAAGGCATTGGTAAGACCAATTCTGGAGTATGGTGTACAATTTTGGTCGCCTAGTTATAGGAAGGATGTCAACAAAATAGAGAGAGTACAGAGGAGATTTACTAGAATGTTGCCAGGGTTCCAGCAACTATGTTACAGAGAAAGGTTGAACAAGTTAGGTCTTTATTCTTTGGAGCGCAGAAGGTTAAGGGGGCCTTGATTGAGGTCTTTAAAATTATGAAAGGGATAGACAGAGTTGACGTGGATACGTTTTTCCCATTGAGGGTAGGGAAGATTCAAACAAGAGGGCATGACATGAGAATTAAGGGACAGAGGTTTCGGGTGACGCGAGGGGGAACTTCTTTACTCAGAGGGTGGTGGCTGTGTGGAATGAGCTTCCAGCAGAAGTGGTGGAGGCAGGATCGATTTTAACATTTAAGAGTAAAGTGGATAGGTATATGGACGTGAAGGGAATGGAGGGGTATGGTCTGAGTGCAGGTAGATGGGACTAAGGGAAAACAAATGGTCGGCACGGACTGGAAGGGCCGAGAGGGCCTGTTTCCGTGCTGTAATTGTTATATGGTTATATGGTTAAGGGGTTGGACAGGCTAGATGCAGGAAGATTGTTCCCGATGTTGGGGAAGTCCAGGACAAGGGGTCACAGCTTAAGGATAAGGGGGAAATCCTTTAAGACCGAGATGAGAAAGACTTTCTTCACACAGAGAGTGGTGAGTCTCTGGAACTCTCTGCCACAGAGGGTAGTTGAGGCCAGTTCATTGGCTATATTTAAGAGTGAGTTGGATGTGGCCCTTGTGGCTAAGGGGATCAGAGGGTATGGAGAGAAGGCAGGTACGGGATACTGAGTTGGATGATCAGCCATGATCATATTGAATGGCGGTGCAGGCTCGAAGGGCTGAATGGCCTACTCCTGCACCTAATTTCTATGTTTCTATGTTTCTATGGCCATTAACATATCCAAACAGATGAAGGGCACGTGTCAGAGATCATTACTGACAGCAAGGTTATTATTGGATATGTAAAGTCAATTAACAATTGTCATAAACTATAACAAGTGGGGATGGAGGGGTTTTAGGATTGGTGTGTGGGTAGGTGGGTCAATGAGAGCCTCTATGTATGTTATGTCTTGTGCTGTATGTTCTATGTTGGACCCCCTCGAAAATGAGATGACTGTCCATCTCAAGGGGTTATCCATGAATAAACTTATTTCAAATTTGTTGGAAAGTGAGATAGTCAAATGATAACTTGGTGGTCACTTTGCTTGCTACGTCCTGATGGCCTTGCACATTTCTGATACACATTTACTTTCTTCCAGCTCACCATGGGGATCTCATCGTGCGCCAACCCGAATGAGGGTGAGACGGATCCGCCAGAGGGACCCCCCGAGGAACCCTCAGAAGGACCCTCTGGGTCAGGCACTGCGGACAAACAGCAGCACGCTAAATGGAAACCGGCCTGCACAACTGTGCCAGATTGCGATGCGCTTGTTGAACGACTTCAGCGAGAGATGTTCGCGGATGTAAGTGCTTTCGGGTGAACCATCAGCAAATTTCTCATTCACTCCGCCCTACATCCATGTTTCTCCATCGCCTCCCAGAAAATACTTACCAGGATTGCACTCTCTTTGTTGCAGATCATGCAACAGGCTAAGACCACTGCCGAGACAATAAGTGGCTTGTCGCAGCCAAGGACGCCGAAGGAAAGAAGCGTTGATGCCTTCTCAACCCTACTGAGGGAGGAGATGTTGCAGATCCTGACTCGCATTGGCACAGCTTCTGTGTGGGGGGCTTGGTCTTGGCAAGGGCACACAAACTTCTTCTGCCAGTAAATCTTTTAATCAAAGTTTATTGAATTTATAAACTTTTCGCTTTAATGCTTTTTATGAATTACTCACTACGAATTCCTTGGTGTTGCAGAGTGGATGGCACCAGGCATGGATAGGCTCGGAGCAACAGATTTCCAGGCACGATTAGAGGGTCCCGACCCAAGCGCCAACTGCACCCTGAATCTCTCTGATGGACTATCTGATGGAGGATTGCTCAGTGCAAATGGGCCGTAATGAGTGATGCTCTCTCCAACATTCACTATTCTGTTTGCTTGTGTGTTGCACATTTAAGTTTATTTCACATTAAAGTTTTATTGTTTGTTCCCACTAAATAAAGGAATTGATTCTTATAAAATCATGGGTCTTTGTCTTTATCGGAGATACTCACACAACTTGATTATTAAACTTCAGTGTAACCTTTTCGTGTAGTGGGAAAAGCAGTTGTTAATCATGGAGTTTATCCCTCATATGGAAACTACGTCTAATAATGGAATGCATCTCACATATAAAATCCTCGCTTTATTAGATAAATGCAACACACACAGGCATTGAACTGCATTGAATTGCAAAGTGTGCCATGACGTCATATAAAGCAGACAAATGCATTTATCCACTTTTAAAATTATGACATTTCAAAGAAAGTACAATGTGCAATGTGTGAGGTATTATTATTATCACAGTATTACTCATTACTTATTTCACATACAAAAAACTTCCATTAACGTACATAGATCCTCCTTTTATTAGATCAGCTCCTGCAGTGGTGGTCCTCTGTGGTGTGGGATGTTTGCTTTTGATCCTCGCCACATATTGTTCTGCCAGGGTACACTGCCTCGCTCGGAGTTGTAATAAGCACAGAGATGGTCCCGCTGCTCCTTTGCTCTTTTGTTGCTGGTGTTTCCTTGCAATGCGCCTAGTGCCACCATTGGTGCAGCCTGTCTTGCATCTCTCCAAGAACCTGGTGTGACTTCTCCTGTCTGTTTGTCCATCGTGTCACCCTCCACCATGGCTGCTGCTGCACCTCTGGTGCGGATCAGGTTGTGGAGGACGCATGCCGCGTAGACAATGGTCTGCACATTCTTGGGTTCCTGCTCCATTGTAGTCAGCAGGAATCTGAATCTGCTAGCAAGGATACCAAAAGCGCTTTCCACGACCCTCCTAGCTCTGGACAGCCTGTAATTAAAGATCCTTTGCTCCCTTGACATCTGCATGTGAGGGTATGGCTTCATCATCCATGGCCTGAGTGCGAAGGCATCATCACCAACCAATGCGTAGGGGATGTCAGGATTGTCTTCTCCCGGTAGAGGTACTGGATCAGGAAGGCCCGCTCTCCCTTCTTCCAGTGCTTGCCCAAGGGAGGTCTCTCTCCAGATCCCTCCATCTGCGGTACTGCCAGGTGTGCCCACATTCACAGACAGGAAGTTGTAGTTTGCATCGACCACAGCTAATAGCACGATGAAATGGAACTTTTTGTAGTTAAAGTACGTAGAACCTCCCCTGGGTGGACACCGGATGGCCACATGCTTCCCGTCAACTGCCCCACATGTGTGCCGGAAGGTCCATCTGGTTTGAAAGCCATGCGCCACTATCCTCCACTCGTCAGGTGTACTAGGGCAGTCAATCATTTCTTCATATGCATTGTTGATGACAACACAGGTCTCTCGGACGACCTTGCTGATGGTGTTGTGAGCCACACGGAAGTTGTACGAGAGGCTCTTGTAGGAATCCCCTGACGCAGGCCTGGTTCCAGTGACTTCCGCATGACCGTGTCTCTTTTCTGCAGAAGAGGTCCGACTCGTGTCTTTAGCTCCTGAAACAGGTCAGGGGGTAACCTGGTGAAATTTCTAAAGGCAGCCTCATCTTTCTGCTGCAGATCAGTCACTATGTTCTCATACTGGCCCAAAGTGGGTCTCATCCGGAACAAAGACCTCATCCGCACAGATCTCTTCCTGGGTTTCCTCATAGCCTTCCTTGTTCTTCTTCTTCTTGCGTTTGAGGCAACAGAAGTCCACAGCAGGGTGATGCCATCCGGTTCGACATCCGTAGGTGCCCGCCCTAAAAAGGGCGCATGCTTCGGGTTGGCGCCAAGCTACGGCGCTGCTGCTGTCTCCGTTTGTTGTCGTTCGCCTGACTGAAGTCAGTTGACAGGGCTCACCACGGGGAGGTCGACAACGTGAGCCCCGCCTTCCTTGTTGAACTCCTTGTTGAATTCCTGCCCAGCTGACCTGCCAGCATGAGGGCTGCTGCTAACATAAGTCTCTCTTGCTGTTGCAGCAATGCAATCTGTATCTGTGTCTGTGTCTCTTCCTCGATGATCATGGAATAGCAGCCTGCAGCCTCGTTTATATGAGGAAATATGCCGCCACGCGCAACGTTCCCGCGGAGTTCGCCCGAACTTCGCGTCAACTGGCTCGGGGATCACTCGACCTCCGCGCGAACCCCGCTTCCGATTTTGTCGGGCTAGTCGCATGCAGTTGCATGCTGGTGAGACAGGCCCTTTAGTTTCGCCGGATCTCAGAAGGTGGTTATCCTCATGGCGCTGGTTTAGAGCAACAGGTTTAGTCACTATATAGTTGCGACGGAACAAGGTGGTTACGTCTGTACACAGTAATATATAATATTTATGCTTATAATTCACTTAAGCAGAGCAGAAAGGGTGTCAGATCTCAAAGTAGTTAAAGGCATACCCAGGGACCTTTGGTAAGGTGACATCAGCAGCAAGGGTCTTACCTTTGCAATGTTGGACCACGTCCTAATGCTTGCAGCATGGTCAAGCGAACAAATTTTCAAACATTTATAATAACCCATTACTAGACCAGGGGTATTTGTCAACCCTATTTTCATTTTGATTATAGTTTTCCATCCGAGTGAGAGGTGGGACTATTATTATTACTTCATTAATAAACATCAGCATGTTTAAATCTATGTCATGACTGTATGTATTATGAATATTTTTTCCCTCATTTGTCAATGAAGCAGGTGTGGCTGTGTAGACTCATTTCTCACGGCATAAAATCACAGAGCTTTGAAATCTTCATGTAGTCACTCATGTGACTCCGAGGTAAACTAGTAAGATTAAACAAGAACTTACCAAGTTTGAAGTTTGATCTTTATTTTATGAGTTACGTTGAGGGACAACGTGCCCTCCGCTCCCAGCCCTCATAAAGATCATCTGGTAGTTCTAGTTTTCTTTATTCTTACGATGTTACTTCAATTATTGTTATCTGTGATTTCACACCACTGCTTTGAAGATTGACGCGCACTGCAGGCGATCGGGGTTCTTCAAGTAGTCCCTCAACGTAACTCCTCATAAAATACAGATCAAACTTCAAACTTGGTAAGTTCTCGTTTAATCTTACTATTTTATATGTTACTAAAAGATACTAAAATATAAGATACCCCCTCATCCTTCTAAACTCCAGTGAATACAAGCCGAGTCTTTTCAATCTTTCCTCATATGACAGTCCCGCCTTCCCAGGGATCAATCTCCTGAACCTATGCTGCACTGCCTCAATCACAAGGACGTCCTTCCTCAAATTAGGAGACCAAAACTGTACACAATATTCCAGATGTGGTCTTACCAGAGCCCTATACAACTGCAGAAGAACCTCTTTATTCCTATACTGAAATCCTCTTGTTATGAAGGCCAACATTCCATTAGCTTTCTTCACTGCCTGCTGTACCTGCACGCCAACTTTCAGTGACTGATGTACAAGGACACACAGGTTTCTCTGTATCTCCCCCTTACCTAACCCCATTCAGATAATAATCTGCTCCTTTGTTTTTGCTGCAAAAGTGGATAACCTCACATTTATCTATATTATACTGCATCTGCCACGCATCTGCCCACTCACTCAACCTGTCCAGGTCACCCTGCAACCTCCTAACATCCTCTTCACAGTTCACACTGCCACCCAGCTTTGTGTCATCCGCAAACTTGCTAGTATTGCTCCTAATTCCCTCTTCCAAATCATTAATATATATGGTAAACAGTTGCGGCCCCAACACCGAGCCTTGCGGCACTCCACTCGCCACTGCCTGCCATTCTGAAAAGGACCCGTTCACTCCTACTCTTTGCTTTCTGTCTGCCAACCAGTTTTCTATCCACGTTAACACCCTACCCCCAATACCATGTGCTCTAATTTTACTCACCAGTCTCCCGTGCGGGTCCTTATCAAAGGCTTTCTGAAAGTCTAGATACATTACATCCACTGGCTCCCCTTCATCCATTTTACTTGTCACATCCTCAAAATATTCCAGAAGATTAGTCAAGCATGATTTTCCTTTCATAAATCCATGCTGACTTGGACTTGGGAGAAACATGGTTTTAGTCTCTCCCTTCGTGGGGATGCGACTTTTCTTGTGGTGTCCCCCGTCACCGTCTCCGTCTGTGCTGAGGCCCTAATGGCGGAGCTGGCGGCCTTGGAGCACGGCGGCCTTCCAGGCTTCCAGCAGCGGCGGCACGGCTTTGGAGCTTCAGCTGGCTTCAGGGCTGCGGTGCTCCAGTGGTGTCCCGGCGGCGGCCTGGCTTCGGGGCTGCGGTGCTCTGGTGGCAACCTGGCTTTCGGGGCTACGGTGCTCCAGCGGCGACCTGGCTTTCGGGGCTGCGGTGCTCCAGCGGCGATCCGGCGGCGACCTGGCTTTCGGGGCTGCGGTGCTCCAGCGGGGACCTGGCTTCGGGACTGTGGTGCTCCAGCGGTGTTCTGGCGGCGGCCTCGCTTCGGGGCTGCGGTGCTCCAGCGGCGCTCCGGTGGTGACCTGGCTTCGGGGCTGCGGTGCTCCGGCGGCGACCTGGCTTTCGACGCTGCGGTGCTCCAGCGGCGGCCTGGCTTCGGGGCTGCGGTGCTCCAGCGGCGCTCTGGCGGCGATCTGGTTTCGGGGCTGCGGTGCTCCGGCGGCGACCTGGCTTTCGGGGCTGCGGTGCTCCAGCGGCGGCCTGGCTTCGGGGCTGCGGTGCTCCGGCGGCGACCTGGCTTTCGGGGCTGCGGTGCTCCAGCAACGTTCCAGCGGTGACCTGGGCTTTGGAGCTGCGGTGCTCCAGCGTTCCAGCGGCGGGCCCTGTGGCGGTGTTCCGGCATTCCGGCGACAGCGGTGGCGGCAGCCCGGCTTCGGAGGCTCGGCCGCGGGCCTGGTGGACGGCAGCATCGGAGGCCTGGATCTCCTCAGCGCAGAGGGAGAACAAGGAGGGCAGAAGACAGAGACTCTAAGACTTTTGCCTTCCACCACAGTGAGGAGGTGCCTGGTGAACTCACTGTGGTGGATGTTAAATATGTGTTTATTGTGTGTTTTTTTTTTTTTTATATATTATGACTGCAAGGTGACAAAATTTTGTCAGACCCATTATTACCTATTTAATAATTGACCAGCATCTTTCCCACCACCGATGTCAGGCTAACTGGTCTGTAATTCCCTGTTTTCTCTCTCGCTCCTTTCTTGAAAAGTGGGATAACATTAGCTATCCTCCAATCCACAGGAACTGATCCTGAATCTATTGAACATTGGAAAATGATCACCAATGCATCCACTATTTCTAGAGCCACCTCCCTGAGGACCCTGGGATGCAGACCACCAGGCCCAGGGGATTTATCACCCTTCTGTCCCATTAGCCTACCCAATACTATTTATCGCCTAATGAAAATTTCTTTCAGTTCCTCCACCCCCTTAGATCCTCTGTCCTCCAGTACTTCTGGGAGATTGTTTGTGTCTTCCTTAGTGAAGACAGATCTGAAGTACCTGTTCAACTCTTCTGCAATTTCCTTGTTCCCCATAATAATTTCACCCGTGTCAACCTTCAAGGGACCCAAATTTGACTTTGCTACTCTTTTTCCCTTAACATACCTAAAGAAGCTTTTACTGTCCTTCTTTATATCCCTGGCCAGCTTCCCCTCGTACTTCATCTTTTCAGCCCGTATTACCCGTTTGGTTTCCTACTGTTGTCCTATGGAAGTTTCCCAATCCTCTGGCTTCCGGCTACTCTTTGCTATGTTATATATCTTTTCTTTTAGTTTTATTCTATCCCTAACTTCTCTTGTCAGCCACAGTTGCCTCCTACTCCCCTTAGAATCTTTCTTCCTTTATGGAATGAAATGATGCTGCGTTTTCCGGATTATGCCCAGAAATTCATGCCATTGCTGTTCCAGCATCATTCCTGCTAGGATCCCTTTCCAGTCTACCTTGGCCAGCTCCTCCCTCATGACTTCATAGTCCCCTTTGTTCAAATGTGAAGACAGAAAAATAACAATTTCCTTTAAACAATTGATTTTTCACATTTTACAGATCTAACCAATCTGGAATAATATTCACAATGGTGAGAAGTTTGTTGAAAGCAGCATTGGAATTTTATCAGGAGGCATAGAACATTTGGTATGCAACGAGGCAGAATGTAATCTGTTCACCCCACCAATAGTAAGTACATACTCGCCCATTTCACACGGCCCTTTACATTTCACAGGTTGCCTTCAGTACAGCATTGAATGAGTCTAGTGCTGTTGGACATGAGGTTTTGTAATTGTCACATTCTGCAGCACGAAGTGTCACTTGGTCATAGGATAATTCACCCTGAAATGCACAGAGCACCACTCTTGCCTGTTGATTGTGGTTTTGGAAAGAGGGCTAAGATATCACTATTAACACAGGTTTCTGTGATAGCCCTGAGGCAATTATGGTTTTAATGCAAATCTACAACTTGAATCATCTGTGGACTTGATCCCCTTTGCTCTTCCCTCCATCCCTTCTTTCCCACTTCCTCCTTTCTCCCTCGCTCACCTTCTTTCCCCCTTTCCCTGTTCTGCAATTCTACCTTCTTCCTTCCCTTTATCCCTTCCTTCCCCTTCTTATCCCTCTCCCTCCCTCCTCCTCTCTTAGCCCTCGTCTTTCCTTCCCACTCATGCCCCTCTCCTCCCTTAACCACCCCCTTCCCCCTCCTCTCTCTCCTTTCCTCTCATCTCCCCCTCCCCATACCCTTTACCCCTCCCCCCTCTTCTGCACATCCCCCCACTCCCTACCAAGGCTGGTTTTGAGGTTTGATGCAGCCCATAAACTGATGGGTAGAAAGAAAGCACTTCACCTCAGTACACATGACAACAATAAACCAGGCTGCCAACATTGGGTGAGAGTTGAGAGTGAGAAATTGCGAGGGGGCGTAGCGACCAAGCCGGGTGGGGGGGGGGGGGGGGGTCACACAACCACTTGAATGCAACATTTATGCTTCAAATTGGATTAGGTATGAATAAGGTTAGGCTAAATTACATTCCTAACTACATTCCACAGTAGAGCCAGGCTCCTATCAACAGATGCAGGACATGAATGACCTTAGAATATTCATGTATGCAAATCAGATTATAATTCATGCTGTTATGCATATATATAGAAAAACGAAAACCTAGAAACAAGGCAAGAGGAGTTGGACTTCCATCACTGTTCTGCACAAATAAATCAATCAACCTTACAAGACGAAAATAATGCCACATATTCAACCGTATATGGTTCAATGAAATTAAGATATATATGTAAAACATATATATGGAAACAGGCCCTTCGGCCCACCAAGGCCACACCGACCAGCAATCTACCATACACCAGTTGTGTCCTACACGCCACGGACAATTTACAGAAGCCAATTAACCTACAAACCTGCACTTCTTTCGGATGTGGGAGAATTTAGGGAGTTAGAAAGTGTGTTAAGGAGAAGGACCGTAAAGGTAACAATCTCAGGATTACTGCCTGTACCACGCGACAGTGAGAGCAGGAATGGAGCAAGGTGGAGGATCAATGCGTGGCTAAAGGACTGGCGCAGAGCGCAGAGATTCAAGTTTCTGGATCATTGGGACCTCTTTTGGGAAAGGTGTGACCTGTACAAAAAGGGCGGGTTGCACTTGAACCCGAGGAGAACCAACATCCTGGCGGGGAGAGTTGCAAAGGCTACTGGGGAGACTTTAAACTAGATCGGTTGGGGGGAGGGACTCAAATAGAGAAGCAAGTAGTCCGTTTGTGAGGCAGGAGGCAGAGAAGAGAAGCAGTCGGACGCAACACGTAGGGAGGAAAGAAGAAAAAAATAACAAACGTAGAGTAAGAAGTGGAGGGTTTCTTAAATGTGTGAGCAGAGAGACAGAGGGGTGTAAAATGAGGATAGGAGCAATAGGTAGCAAGGTGACAAGTGGCAGGAAAACAAATCCAGGGCAAAAATCTAAAAGGGCCACTTTTCAACATAATTGTAAAAGGGCCAAGAGTGTTGTAAAAACAAGCCTGAAGGCTTTGTGTCTCAATGCGAGGAGCATTCGTAATAAGGTGGATGAGTTGAATGTGCAGATAGCTATTAATAATTATGATATAGTTGGGATCATGGAGACATGGCTCCAGGGTGACCAAGGCTGGGAGCTGAACATCCAGGGATATTCAATATTCAGGAAGGATAGACAGAGAGGAAAAGGAGGTGGGGTAGCGTTGCTGGTTAGAGCAGAGATTAACGCAATAGAAAGGAATGGCATTAGCTTGGAGGATGTGGAATCGACATGGGTGGAGCTGCGAAACACTAAGGGGCAGAAAACGCTAGTGGGTGTTGTGTACAGGCCACCTAACAGTAGTAGTGGAGTTGGGGATGGCATCAAACAGGAAATTAGAAAAGCGTGCAACAAAGGTAAAACCGTTATAATGGGTGACTTCAATCTACATATAGATGGAAGGGCCGAGAGGGCCTGTTTCCATGCTGTAATTGTTATATGGTTATATGTTATATGGTTATATGGGTGAATCAAATTGGCAGGGCTGCTGAGGAAGAGGATTTCTTGGAATGTATGCGGGATAGTTTTCTAAACCAACATGTGGAGGAACCAACGAGAGAGCAGGCTATTCTAGACTGGATATTGAGTAATGAGGAAGGGTTAGTTAGCAGCCTTGTTGTACGTGGCCCCTTGGGAAAGAGTGACCATAATATGGTTGAGTTCTTCATTAGGATGGAGAGTGACATTGTTAATTCAGAAACATGGGTCCTGAACTTAAAGAAAGGTAACTTTGAGGGTATGAGACGTGAATTGGCCAAGATGGACTGGCAATTGATTCTTGAAGGGTTGACGGTGGATATGCAATGGAAGGCATTTAAAGACTGCAATTGTTCATCCCAGTATGGAAAAAGAATAAATCAGAGAAGGTGGCGCATCCGAGGATAACGAGGGAAATCAGGGATAGTATCAAAGAAAAAAATGAAACGTACAAATTAGCCAGAAAAAGCAGCCTACCAGAGGACCGGGAGAAATTCAGAGACCAACAGAGGAGGACAAAGGGCTTAATTAGGAAAGGGAACTGGCAGGAAACATAAACACTGACTGCAAAAGTTTTTATCGATATGTGAAGCGCAAAAGATTAGTTAAAACAAATGTAGGTCCCTTGCAGTCAGAAACGGGTGAATTGATCATGGGGAACAAGGACATGGCAGACCAATTGAATAACTACTTTGGTTCTGTCTTCACTAAGGAAGACATAAATAATTTGCCGGAAATAGCAGGGGATCGCGGGTCAAATGAGATGGAGGAAATGAGTGAAATCCAGGTTAGCCGGAAAGTGGTGTTGGGTAAATTGAATGGATTAAAGGCTGATAAATCCCCAGGGCCGGATAGGTGGCATTCCAGGGTACTTAGGGAAGTAGCCCCAGAAATAGCAGATGCCTTAGTGATAATTTTCCAAAACTCTTTAGATTCTGGAGTAGTTCCTGAGGATTGGAGGGTAGCTAATGTAACCCCACTTTTTAAAAAGGGAGGGAGAGAGAAAACGGGGAATTACAGACCAGTTAGTCTAACATCAGTAGTGGGGAAACTGCTAGAGTCAATTATTAAAGATGGGATAGCAGCGCATTTGGAAAGTTGTGAAATCATTGGACAAAGTCAGCATGGATTTACGAAGGGTAAATCATGTCTGACGAATCTTATTGAATTTTTTGAGGATGTAACTAGTAGAGTGGATAAGGCAGAAGCAGTGGATGTGTTATATCTGGAGTTTCAGAAGGCTTTCGACAAGGTCCCACACAAGAGATTGGTATACAAACTTAAAGCACACGGTATTGGTGGTTCAGTATTGATGTGGATAGAGAACTGGCTGGCAGACAGGAAGCAAAGAGTAGGAGTGACCGGTCCTTTTCAGGATGCAGACAGTTAGTGGGGTGCCGCAAGGCTCAGTGCTGGGACTATTTACAATATACATTAATGATTTGGACGAGGGAATTAAATGCAACATCTCGAAGTTTGCCAATGACACGAAGCTGGGGGGCAGTGTTAGCTGTGAGGAGGATGCTAGGAGGCTGCAGGATGACTTGGATAGACTGGGTGAGTGGGCAAATGCATGGCAGATGCAGTATAATGTGGATAAATGTGAGGTTATCCACTTTGGTGGCAAAAACAGGAAGGTAGACTATTATTTGAATGGTGACCGATTAGGAAAAGGGGAGATGCAGCGAGACCTGGATGTCAAGGTACACCAGTCATTGAAAGTAGGCATGCAGGTGCAGCAGGCTGTGAAGAACACAAATGGTATGTTGGCATTCATAACAAAAGGATTTGAGTACATGAGCAGGGAGGTTTTACTGCAGTTGTACAGGGTCTTGGTGAGGCCACACCTGGAGTATTGCGTACAGTTTTGGTCTCCTAATCTGCGGAAAGACATTCTTGCCATAGAGGAGTACAGAGAAGGTTCACCAGACTGATTCCTGGGATGGCACGACTTCCATATGAAGAAAGACTGGATTAGACTTGGCTTGTACTCGCTCGAATTTAGAAGATTGAGGGGTGATCTCATAGAGACTTACAAAATTCTTAAGGGGTTGGACAGGCTAGATGCAGGAAGATTGTTCCCGATGTTGGGGAAGTCCAGGACAAGGGGTCACAGTTTAAGGATAAGGGGGAATTCTTTTAGGACCGAGATGAGAAAATTGATTTTCACTCAAGAGAGTGGTGAATCTGTGGGAATTCTCTGCCACAGAAGGTAGTTGCGGCCAGTTTGTTGGCCATATTTAAGAGGGAGTTGGATGTGGCCCTTGTGGCTGAAGGGATCAGGGGGTATGAGAGAAGGCAGGTACAGGATACTGAGTTGGATGATCAGCCATGATCATATTGAATTTTGGGGAAGGTGTGACCTGTTCAAAAAGGATGGGTTGCACTTGAACCCGAGGGGAACCAATATCCTGGCGGGGAGATTTGCAAAGGCTACTGGGGAGACTTTAAACTAGATCGGTTGGGGGGAGGGACTCAAATAGAGAAGGCAAGTAGTCTGTTTGTGAGGCAGGAGGCAGAGAAAGAAGCAGTCAGACGCAACATGTAGGGAGGAAAGAAGAAAAAAATAACAAACGGAGAATAAGAAGTGGAGGGTTTCTTAAATGTGTGAGCAGAGAGACAGAGGGGTGTAAAATGAGGATAGGGGCAATAGGTAGCGAGGTGAAAAGTGGAAGGAAAACAAATCCAGGGCAAAAATCTAAAAGGGCCACTTTTCAACATAATTGTAAAAGGGCCAAGAGTGTTGTAAAAACAAGCCTGAAGGCTTTGTGTCTCAATGCGAGGAGCATTCGTAATAAGGTGGATGAGTTGAATGTGCAGATAGCTATTAATAATTATGATATAGTTGGGATCATGGAGACATGGCTCCAGGGTGACCAAGGCTGGGAGCTGAACATCCAGGGATATTCTATATTCAGGAAGGATAGACAGAGAGGAAAAGGAGGTGGGGTACGTTGCTGGTTAGAGAGGAGATTAACGCAATAGAAAGGAAGGACATTAGCTTGGAGGATGTGGAATCGATATGGGTGGAGCTGCGAAAACACTAAGGGGCAGAAAACACTAGTGGGTGTTGTGTACAGGCCACCTAACAGTAGTAGTGGAGTTGGGGATGGCATGAAACAGGAAATTAGAAATGCGTGCAACGAAGGTAAAACCGTTATAATGGGTGACTTCAATCTACATATAGATTGGGTGAATCAAATTGGCAGGGGTGCTGAGGAAGAGGATTTCTTGGAATGTATGCGGGATAGTTTTCTAAACCAACATGTGGAGGAACCAACGAGAGAGAAGGCTATTCTAGACTGGATATTGAGTAATGAGGAAGGGTTAGTTAGCAGCCTTTTTGTACGTGGCCCCTTGGGCAAGAGTGACCATAATATGGTTGAGTTCTTCATTAGGATGGAGAGTGACATTGTTAATTCAGAAACACGGGTCCTGAACTTAAAGAAAGGTAACTTTGAGGGTGTGAGACGTGCATTGGCCAAGATCGACTGGCAATTGATGCTTGAAGGGTTGACGGTGGATATTCAATGGAAGGCATTTAAAGACTGCATGGATGAACTACAACAATTGTTCATCCCAGTATGGCAAAAGAATAAATCAGGGAAGGTGGCGCATCCGTGGATAACGAGGGAAATCAGGGATTGTATCGAAGAAACAGATGAAGCGTACAAATTAGCCAGAAAAAGCAGCCCACCAGGGGACTGGGAGAAATTCAGAGACCAACAGAGGAGGACAAAGGGCTTATTTAGGAAAGGGAAAATGGAGTATGAAAGAAAACATAAAAACTGGAAACATAAAAACTGATTGCAAAAGTTTTTATCGATATGTGAAGCGCAAAAGATTAGTTAAAACAAATGTAGGTCCCTTGCAGTCAGAAATGGGTGAATTGATCATGGGGAACAAGGACATGGCAGACCAATTGAATAACTACTTTGGTTCTGTCTTCACTAAGGAAGACATAAATAATTTGCCGGAAATAACAGGGGATTGCAGGTCAAATGAGATGGAGGAAATGAGTGAAATCCAGGTTAGCCGGAAAGTGGTGTTGGGTAAATTGAATGGATTAAAGGCCGATAAATCCCCAGGGCCAGATAGGCTGCATCCCAGGGTACTTAAGGAAGTAGCCCCAGAAATAGCAGATGCCTTAGTGATAATTTTTCAAAACTCTTTAGATTCTGGAGTAGTTCCTGAGGATTGGAGGGTAGCTAATGTAACCCCACTTTTTAAAAAGGGAGGGAGAGAGAAAACGGGGAATTACAGACCAGTTAGTCTAACATCGGTAGTGGGGAAACATCAGTTATTAAAGATGGGATAGCAGCGCATTAGGAAAATGGTGAAATCATTGGACAAATACAGCATGGATTTACGAAGGGTAAATCATGTCTGACGAATCTTAACAAATTTTTTGAGGATGTAAATAGTAGAGTGGATAAGGGAGAAGCAGTGGATGTGTTGTATCTGGACTTTCAGAAGGCTTTCGACAAGGTCGCACACAAGAGATTGGTATACAAACTTAAAGCACACGGTATTGGTGGTTCAGTATTGATGTGGATAGAGAACTGGCTGGCAGACAGGAAGCAAAGAGTAGGAGTGAAAGGGTCATTTTCAGGATGGCAGACAGTTAGTGGGGTGCCGCAAGGCTCAGTGCTGGGACCCAGCTATTTACAATATACATTAATGATTTGGACGAGGGAATTAAATGCAACATCTCGAAGTTTGCGGATGACACGAAGCTGGGGGGCAGTGTTAGCAGTGAGGAGGATGCTAGGAGGCTGCAGGATGACTTGAATAGACTGGGTGAGTGGGCAAATGCATGGCAGATGCAGTATAATGTGGATAAATGTGAGGTTATCCACTTTGGTGGCAAAAACAGGAAGGTAGACTATTATTTGAATGGTGACCGATTAGGAAAAGGGGAGTTGCAGCGAGACCTGGGTGTCATGGTACACCAGTCATTGAAAGTAGGCATGCAGGTGCAGCAGGCTGTGAAGAAAGCGAATGGTATGGTGGCATTCATAGCAAAAGGATTTGAGTACAAGAGCAGGGAGGTTCTACTGCAGTTGTACAGGGTCTTGGTGAGGCCACACCTGGAGTATTGCGTACAGTTTTGGCCTCCTAATCTGAGGAAAGACATTCTTGTCATAGAGGGAGTACAGAGAAGGTTCACCATACCGATTCCTGGGATGGCACGACTTCCATATGAAGAAAGACTCGGCTTGTACTCGCTGGAATTTAGAAGATTGAGGGGTGATCTCATAGAGACTTACAAAATTCTTAAGGGGTTGGACAGGCTAGATGCAGGAAGATTGTTCCCGATGTTGGGGAAGTCCAGGACAAGGGGTCACAGTTTAAGGATAAGGGGGGAGTCTTTTAGGACCGAGATGAGAAAATCGTTTTTCACACAGAGAGTGGTGAATCTGTGGAATTCTCTGCCACAGAAGGTAATTGAGACCAGTTTGTTGGCCATATTTAAGAGGTAGTTGGATGTGGCCCTTGTGGCTGAAGGGATCAGGGGGTATGGAGAGAAGGCAGGTACAGGATACTGAGTTGGATGATCAGCCATGATCATATTGAATGGCGGTGCAGGCTCGAAGGGCCGAATGGCCTGCTCCTGCACCTAATTTCTATGTTTCTATGTTTCTATCCAGAGAAAGCCATGTGGTCATAAGGCGAATGTACAAATACTGTACAGACAGCACCCATAGTCAGGATCAAATCTGGGTCTGTGGTGCTGCAAGACAGCAACTCTACCGCTGCACCACCGTGCCACACCATTAAATTCCTTTTTCTGTAATATATTTATTATGGTGTCACGTCAATAATGATGAACACATAATTATAATTTCTGCCCTAAGTTGGATAACACGCATTCTCCAGTGATTGCGTTTTATGGCTGGTTTTCAACCTGTTCAGTCTGAAGGTCTTCTATTGACCTATTCTTTCTCTCCAGAGATGCCGCATGGCCTGCTGAGTTATTCCAGCTTTTATCTTCAGTTTAAACCACCATCTGCTGTTCATTCTTATAATATTACTCACCTCAACTAAGTCTTTTCTTCACCTCCGTTGCTACAGAGAATACAATTCCAGTTATCAAATCTTTCTTCAAAGTGAATTTTTTTTTTTTTTAATTAAATATGTTCATAAATCACCTCTGGATCCTCTCCAAAGCAATTGCACCCTTTCTACGGTGTGTCACAGTCCTGCAGCATGGAAATACGCCCTTCATCCCAACTTGCCCATGCAGATCAAGATGCCCCATCTAAACTAGTCCCATTTATCCGCATTTGGCCCATATCACTTTAAACCTTGTGTGTGTGTAAGGGTGTGTGTTAGGTTGTGTGTGAGAGTGTGTGTTAGGTTGTGTGTGAGAGTGTGTGTCAGTGAAGGGGCGACAACACCCGGAGTGAGCGGAGACTTGGCGATGTCCGGGGAGCATTTCCCTCTCTCCCCCCCCCCCCCCCCCCGGGAATGCGGGCCGGCCCAGGTGCTCTGTGTCCAGCTGGGGTCCGGGGGAGGTGAGGGTCAGTGACCTGGGGGTCCAGGGGAGGTGAAGACAGAGACCCGGGGGTCGGGCATCGGAGCGGAGCTATAGCCCGAGATTCATCCCCACGGCTCCGGAGACAGCACAGGCGCTCCCACTCACCAGATTCGCTCCTGGCAACTCCATGCGGTGTGGACAGAGCGGCCGCCAGACACAGAACCGCCGGAGGTGAGGGTGGGAGGTGTGAACGGTGCCTGGGGGGGGGAGGGGGTCGGTGCTGGGACCACCGCTAAGCAAAGGTGTTTTACTGCAGAAAAACAGAATCCTGTTTTTTTGTCATTTACTAAAACTGCCGAGGCAGAGTACTGATCAGCTGATGGTAATTCAGTTCCCAGCCCAATATAATAGTAAGATTAAACGAGAACTTACCAGTTTGAAGTTTGATCTTGATTTTATGAGGAGGAACGTTGGTGATTACGTGAAGAAGGCCCGCCAGGACGCCTGCACAGCAAACTTCAAAGCAGCGGTATGAAATCACAAATAAACACCGAAGTAAACAGTAAGATCAGTGACTCGAGAACTACCAGATGATCTTTTATGAGAGCGGGTTAGGCATGGTGGGCACGTAATCACCGATGTTCCTCCTCATAAAATCAAGATCAAACTTCAAACTGGTAAGTTCTCATTTAATCTTACTATTTTACTTCGGAGTCACGTGAGCGATTCCGTGAAGAGATCAAAGTTTTGTGATTTCATGCCGCAGATTACAATCTCGGCATCCCACTGCATTTGATTGACTCGAAAGAGAAATAAATGCATTAGTAATAACATTGCATTCAATGTAATGACAGGGTTTATTTAACAATGTAAACAAACAACTGTACCACTAAAATTTAGGTACTTAAAATGACATTGGCAAACAGCCCTGGATTGACAATTGGCCGATGATACATTTCTGAAACATCAGCTCATTTGCCCATCCGACGGCCACTAAAATTTGGTCGAAGGACACATCCCTCCATTTGACCGCCAACATAGCTGCTGCCCCAGTATAATGAGATGTAAACACACTCTCTAAATGATATACTGACGTTGCTGCTGACCTGGTGGAATGAGACATACAATCGTCAATGTTAATACCTGTTGCAGCCACCTTTGAAATAGTCTGAACCAACCTTTTCTTGTGTAATTGTCTATTAACGAAAACACAGTGCTGAATCTGAGGATTCTGGTGGCCTTGATAACATAAATTGAGACAGTGGGGTATTCAAATGATCTTAAAACCATGCCAGCCCTGGTCAGCTCTGCTAGTGTAGACCAGAATGAAAATGTAATGGCATGAACAGCCAATTCCATCCTGTCCAGCCGCAGTGTTTGCAAAGTTTTGCCGTCGTTGTGCTGATATAAGAGTCATGACTAAGGATGTAGCTGGAACCCCTTGGTGAAATAATGTTTACACATTTACAATAACCAACTGCATAATCTTGTGATGCGAGTACTTGTATCAAGATCTTTTTAACAACTTGATATCCGGGTTGGACCCGACAATGTAGTTCCCTTATGTTACAGCTGTAATTTCTCTATAACTGAACTATTGTCAATATCACTTAAAATGAACTGGAAATGTCAGTAATTTGTATCATATCAAATGTATCATAATATTTAACAACATTCCTGATCCCCTCAATAGAGATGTACTGTTTTTTTGGATGCTATCCATGCATACTGCAGTGAACACCCTCATGGCTAAATGTGACAACATGAGGTATAAGTTAATCCATTGAATCCAATAATCGTTTACCGTGCAAAGACCAGTCTCCTGAACCACAGTTTAAAACAGCAAGTTCTTGCTTTTTGGCATAACTGAATACCGTTGTGCCATAATGCCTGATGAAGCAGGCAACATGGATGCTTGGCCAGTCCGATAGTACGAATCCAAACGAGGTCTAGCTGACTGTTTTAAGACCTAGCTAATGAGGAAGACATAAAGTCCATTCCTCCTATTGAAACGAGAATATATTTCTCCACACTGTTGCGTCACATATTTTTGCAAACAGTGAACATGCATAAACATGACAAACATTTGATAAAGAATTGAATCATGCTTTCATCATACTTTGAGATCCAACATTTATTCTGTGTTATCATCAATCTAAACTGGACGATACACCAGTGGCAAGGAGATTAATTACAGGATATTCTTCCTAATTACCATGAGACCAACATATGTCACCATTGTAGAGCAGCAACTTAACTTTGTGCATGAAGAATATGTATATTCACTCAAAACCTTACTCAACGGTGCATTAAGTGTATATATTTAGTTGATACCAACAACTGAAGAATTGGTACTCATACAATCTCCACTACCTTTGAGTAGGTGATGGTATTTGGAACTTCTCATCTTAGAGTTCTAACATCAGTTCATAATAACTGAATTCAACCGACCACATTACTGTAGCGAGTTTCAAGTTCAAGTTCAATGAGTATTGTCATGTTCAGCAATGCTGAATACCATTACTTCATAATTGTGGCTGAAGTAGCCTCAGCTGACAATATCACAAGGTTGTTAGCAATGATCTAATTGCTACTTACACAATATCAGTTCCTTGATTAGCTCAGCTGCAACCCAGCTGCTATATTGCCAATTACTTTAATCAGTTTAGTAACAGATTAGTATAACCCCAATCTCTTGCCACAAGGTGGAGACAAGGCTAATAATAATTACAGGTATATCCCAATGACCAACAACAGTTTATCCCATACTGCAAAGCTTACTGTTATTGTACAGTTATATTGTCTTTGATAACCTTTGTAATGGGATTTGTATAACATGAATCTCTTACCTTATGAACCTGTTGAAGTCAGGAATATTTTTTTTTACATACAGAAGTTCATATACCAGATACTCATCATTGTTCATAATAACATGCCAATCTTGCCTTTTGCTTGGGTGGTTTGCATGAGAACTTCTGCCCAATTTCCAAACCCTGGCCATAATCCAACTTGCTTGGAATGCTCCGGCTGTGCCTCAACCAAATATTTTACCCCTTGTGTGTTGTATAAACAAATATAAACAATACAACTTGTGAACGGTGCACTACCCAAATTTTGGAAGTGCTAGACCCATTTAGTTGAGCATGATTGGAAGGTGCATGGAATTTCTGATCTATCATGCTGCCCCCAGCTCCAGTGAACCGCTACTGCCTGGGGTGCGTTCTGAACGATGAGCACCTGGGGTGCGTTCTTTACGATGACTTCTGCCCGTTCATGGCCGAATTAATTCATCTGCCAGGCTTCTTCCCTTGTAGAATAGCTACCTGAATAATGAATTCAGCGGCTGGCTCTCACATCCCCCTGTTGGCGTTGTACACTGCCGACACATATGTACTTGAGTCTGTTCTATTGACATCTTAAGAGCCCAGAGTCATCTTGATCTTTCGCTCTTCCCTTCTCAAAAGGGTGTTTCGTAGGCAACTCTAACAGGCGCTACCGCAGGCCGTAGGATACAATACTGATATGAACCCATTGTTCTAACCCCAATAGAATATTTTACTGGATGGCAACTTATTGTCAGGAAAGGTACCTCTGACACGTGCCTTTCATCCCTTTGGGTGTGCCCCACGGCAATACCCTGAGATTCAGTGTCAGCAGGATACTGACCCATCTTGGTCTCTGCCTCTGAGAGGGAGACCTTTGCAGCACTGTATACAACAGTTGCTGTATAAGGATAGTAGTTTCAACGCACTATCCAGCCACGATGAGGAATTTATCCCCCGACTCCGTGGACCTTGCTCTCTAACCCCGGTGGAGAATTATCTCCCGACTCCGTGGGCGAGCAGATATGTGTGAATTTGAGCAGCCCTCTGCCAGGCATTGCAGGCGCCGCCTTTCATAAAGGCCTGCACTTTTGTCATGAACAGCCCTGCATCTGGCGCTGTTGGCACGGCTCTTCCGTAGGCCGGCACTTCGCACATGAAGCAACCCTGTCAGGCGCTGCTGGCACGGCTCTCCCATAGGCCGGTAATGTCACAAATGAAGCAGCCCTGAATCAGGCGCTGCTGGCACGGCTCTCCCGTAGGCCGGCACTTTCATATATGAAGCAGCCCTGTCAGGCGCTGCTGGCGCGGCCTGTCCCATAGGCCCGCGCTATTGCTGTGTAAGCTCACTAAAACAACATTTAGTGTTTAGCTTTACCTGTGAAAATATAAATCATAGCAACCTGTGCTTAAACAATAATAACATTGTCAGAACAATATCATATAACAATAACTTGTTACTTTCCTTTAGTTTTTTACTCAAAGAAAAAACACAATAAAATACATACTTTTAATTATAAGGAGAATCCTTATACCCCAACTCACCTGAGGGCTGAATTAGTCCCAGTAATTTTTTGACTGGGGACCAATGTCTGTGAGCCAATGACCCCACTGTCAGTGGCTCCAGCGTTGCTTCTTTGCCGTTTAACGGCATCCCACAGGCTTGGAGCCGCTGACCCCCCCTGTCAGCGACTCAGTTTAATATTCCTTGCCGTTCCCACTGTATTCCTGCTGGTTGTGGAGCTGCTGCCCCCTCTGTCAGCGGCTCTGCTTAATTTCCTGCCAATGATCTTTACGGCATTCCTGCAGGTTGGGGAGCCGCTAACCCTATCAGCGACTGCTATATTTTTTGCCGTTTTTATGGCATTCCTGCAGCTGGGGAGCCGCTAACTGCACTGTTAGCGGCTCCTTATCTCGCAACCCGACCAATTATGCTGGTTTTTCCGCATTTCCGGTCGGACTGAAATTTCACCACAGTCCATAACCGGCAAGTTGTCGGGCTGCAAAACTGGCAGTAAACCTCTGTAAAAAGAGGCTCCTGCCTAAACTCCTGGTAAGTAAAAATAAACTTACCTTTAAGTTTAACTTACCACTGGCAGGAACTCAGTCCTGCCTGACTGGTGCTTGCGCCAATGCGGCTGACGTAATGCTGCTGCTCAGGCGTCCTGGCGGGCCTTCTTCACGGAATCACTCACGTGACTCCGAAGTAAAATCATAGGTCATCAGAAAATCATAGGTCATGAGTAATGGAACAAGATCAGCATCCTTGCAGCAAATTATCCTTTGGAGTAAAATCACCAGAATAACCAGACAACATTTCAGAAAAGTTTGAGAAATTATTGTCTGAAGCTTGGAGTGTTAATGGTGTGACCTTTTAAACTAAGCCACCCGGAGACTGAAGCTTGTTAACGCAAAACTATTTTTGTCAAGTGAAACAGACTTTCTCTTGGGGGTCCTCTCTGTTGAGTCTCTCATACTCAAAGTACACAGTATTCTCAAGATCAAAGTGAACAGCAGGTGATTCAATACAATTTCTATAGCGATAGCTATAATAACTTGAAATGTCACCTTTCCATGTGCTTCAGAGAAGCTGCCTGACCCGCTGAATTAGTCGAACACTTTGTGCCTTTTTAATTAAACCAGCATTTGTGGTTCTTTGTTTCTGCTACAATGACATTGTTTGCTTCAATGTGGAATTACTCCTTTACAATATAACTGACAAGACACCTCTGTATGTTCCAACACCTTTTCTGCAACACAGTCATTCATATAGATGGTCTAATAACCTCTGAGGACAGAGTGGTTTCACAGCAGTGCAGCAGAGAGTTGCTACCTTACAGCACCAGAGACGCGGCTTTGATCCTGACTATGGCTGATGTCTGTGCAGAGTTTGTACCCGTGGGTTTTCTCTGGGTGCTCTGGTTTCCTCTCACACTCCAAAGACGTACAAGTTTGTAGGTTAATTGGCTTTTGTAAATTGTGTGTAGGATGCGAAAGTTGGATAACAAAGAACTAGTTTACTGGTGATCGTTGGTTGGCATGGACGCAGTGAGCCGAAAGGTCTGTTTCCAAGCTGTATCTCGAAACTCTAAACTCTGATCATATTATTTAAGATCTTGCAATCCAGCCAAGCAGAATATTGAGTCAAAAAATGTTGGGGAGGGAAGGAGTTTAAATGTCAACAAAGAGCAAAAAATAAATTATTGAAGAACAAAATATATAAGTGAATTGATGGGCAAAAAATAGAAAAAGCAACTGCTAATTTTTTTTAAAGTTGGTAAAACTGAAGAGGTTTTTCAAAATAAACCCAAGTCCCTTGGAGGCAGAGCAAGGACAAGGAACTAACAGAGAGATTAATAAATTTTTTATGTCTATCTTCCCAGCAGAGAACCAAAGAACACATTTATATATTGTGAGGAAACAAAAATCGAAAAATGAATGGGACTAAAATTGATAAATCCTCTGGCCTCCAGTCTTGAGTTTTATTTTAGAACAATAAAGGTATTTGTAGATATAATAAATTCATTTCTTTAACATTCAAGGATCTATGGGATCCTAAAGCCCAAAAATTGGATTTCCCCTTTTTTGGTGCAATAAATAAAACAATAGATGCAAGTAGATCCTCAGGGGTCAGCAGTCAAAGAGTCGTCAAGCTCAAGAGCTGTGGAAATTTAGACTGCACGAACTTACAGAGATAGGCACAAAATGCTGGAATAACTCAGCAGGACAAGCAGCATCTTTGGAGAGAAGGAAAAAATTACTCCAGGATTTTTTGTCTATCTTCGATTTAAACCTGCATCTGCAGTTCTTTCCTATACATAGAAATTACAGAGAGTTGTTAACATACCACAATTCATCACATATATCCTGACTACGGGTGCTGTCTGTACAGAGTTTGTAAGTTCTCACCGTGACAGCGTATGTTTTCTCAGAGATCTTCGTTTTCCTCCCACACTCATAAGACATACAGGTTTGCATGTTAATTGGCTTGGGTTCGTGTACTTGGTGTAAGTGTAAATTGGCCCAAGTGTGTGTAAGGTAGTGGTAACATGCGGGGATTGCTGGCTGGCATGGACTCGGTGGGCCAAAGGACCTGTTTCCGTGCTGAACCTCGAAACTAAACAGAACTAACTGAAATCAACTATGTGAATTGTTCCCCCGCACCCTCCTGACACAAATCAACTCCATCTATACTTCATATTGACATCCGGTGGCGCTGTTACTGGCTGCCTCCGCCTTCAGTCTGGTATCGTTTTTATTTTTTGTTATGTTTAAAGTATGTTCTTTAATTTTTTATGGGTGTTTTATGTTGAGGGAAGAGGGTATGGTAAGGGGGAAACCGCCCTTCAGTCGATACCTGGCGAGGATGCGACTATTATCCGAGCTGCGTCCTCGCCCCCCTCCTCGCGGCCTACCAACTGGATTGGCGCTGCCTTTCCTGCCGGGGACTGGATCAGAGCTTCAGCTGCAGCGGCGCAGCGCTGGATACATTGCGGAGCGGGCGATGCCTCACCTGGGATCGCCGTTTGAAGCTCCGGAGTGTTGGGCCTGCTGCATCGACATCGCGGAGCTGTGGTTCGCGGAGCTCCCAACGCGGGCGACGCTGACTAACATCGCGGAGTCCTGGGGCCCTTTGTCGGGGGTCGCCAACGTGAATCTCCGCCCAGCTCGGCCTGTGGACTTCGGGAGCCGCGGACTCCGGTGGGAGGTGGCCGATTCAGAGGTCCAGGCAGCTGAGGATGTCTTGTCTTTCGACATCGAGGTTCCATCGTTCGCGGCGAGAGGGCCTGAACATCGAACCGCCCATAGCAGCGACCGTGGGGGGCTCGGGAGGCCACTATCATGGGTGAACATTGGGGAACATCAGCGAGGAGGTTGACTGGACTTTGTTTCCTTCCCTCACAGTGGGGAACTTTGGTGCCGTTGTGGGGATGTTTGTGTTGTGGACTACTGTGTTCTGTGTTTTGCGTTTTTTTTAAAAATTTGTATTACTGTAAGGAAAATTATATTTTGTTGTCTCTTAATTGAAGACAATGACAATAAATTGAATCCAAATCCAAATCCAAATATTGCCTTGGGAAAGCAACCAATATAACCAAGGAATACTCACACGCCAGTCATTCTCTCCTCTCCCCTCTCCTGTTAGGCAGAAGTTACAAAAGCTTGAAAGCATATTCAAGAATAGCTTCTTTTCAGAGTCTTGCATGGACATCTCGCGTGCTAAGAATGAACTCCCTATCTTCTAATATACTTTGTAGAAATAAGGAACGGTAGATACTGGTTAATACACAATGGGACACAAAGTTCTGGGGTAACTCAGCAGGTCAGCTTGAAGAAGTGTCTCGACCTGAAACATCACCTATCCATGTTTTCCAGGGATGCTGCTTGACCTGCTCAGTTACTCCATCATGTGCATTTTCTTTGTAGCTGTATCACTGTATTCGATAAGACTAGTTTTTTTTGCTGTATCTTGGTCACAATGAAAGGCATTTTCCCTTAAAGGCACAGTTCCCATTGCAGCCACACTAATGGAAGGCTGAGAGGTTGGAGAGGGCAGCAAAACTCTCTGAGAATCACATTGTAGAACTTGATGAAGTGTACACATGCCAAGAGGGAGTTGCCATTTTCAATTAAGCAATTCAATTAAAAAAATCTCTTTATAAATCAAGGTCTCTACAATACACACATATTAAACACTACACATTTCTCACTCCTGCTATAGCTCCCTCTTATTTCCCACACTGTCAAGTCAAACTGTCAAAGAACTAATGCTAAATTAAAATCACAAGCGCATAATAGTAGGAAAAGAGCATATACCGTACAGGTGAAATGGACTTAAAAGGGGAGGAGTGCGGTGTATGTAATAGAAAAGGTATTACCTGCCTCCAAGTTCAAGTGGGAGGAGTGTTAGGTATGGGATAATTAGGATAAGTAATTGGTGTCTTGTGATGTCTGGGGCAAGTACGCATGAGCAAAAAAATGCTGGAGGTGGCGTCCTGCAGAAGAGAAGCTTGTATGTATGATTCCTCCCGTGTCCAAGCCTTTATTCAAGACTGTTCAAAGCATCCGAATACACAACAATTGGCGACGAGGATAAAAGAACGAAGATAAGAACAAGGCCAGCAAGAAGAATCCAAAACAAAAGTTAAAAATAGAAGTAGTATTTGGAAACAAGTGGAACAGCACCAAGCCAAATGGGTTTGAATTGGCGCCAAAAAGGAAAAAGGTAGGAACGGGTAGCAATAGCTCAGGGAAGAGCTAGGAAAACAAGCTGGGGCAGTAAGGGTCACCAAGCACGGTGTCAGCTTACCTGGAATGTATCCAGGGCTGTGCAGCCACAGCCAGGCCCAAGCAGCAGCCACAGACGTCAGGTTGGGGCCTAGTACCGTGAAGGCAGCGGACAGGTCCAGAGAGCCACCGACAGAGACTGAGTCTTCAGCCCAACCAGGAACAGTCAACCCGGGGGGGGGGGGGGGGGGGGGGGGAGAAAACAGAGAAAGCCCGGTCGGGATCAGAGTCAGCCCGACCGTGAACAGAAAAGCGGACAGGCCCGCGAGAGAAGTTGACTTGCGGCTAAAACTTGAACAGTATAATCTAAGAGACTGTCCTAAAAACTGCCGCGATCGCCAGCAAAGGTATGCAGGACTGATTATCTACAGCACCCGATTAGCAGCCGATTTTTTACCTACTAAAAGACTAAACTGTTAAATACCTTAAGACCTACAACATCCAAATGCCTTCATAGTAATGGCTGAAGCAATAAATCAAGTGGAACTGTAAATTAATTGCTGAATCTGCCAAAATAAAAAGTGGGGAAAAAAATGGGAAAGAAGTGTTTGGTCATTGAGTGAAATCCAGTTCATCATTTCGGGGTGGATGAATCAGGGGAATTCCCTTTCAAGCGAGGAATCTGCACAAAAACATTAGAAAACTTGACACACACCATCAGCTACAGACAGTTGCACCTTACAAAAACATTGATCAAACTTAAAAATGTCCATTAAAAAGCTTACTTGTTTCATATTCTCCATAGAGGGGCATGTCTGTAGAGTCATCTACACAAGAGATACATCCACTCAGGTCTAGGACCTCACCAGGGTAAAGGGCAGGGGGGGCAGTGAAGTCACAGAGGCACTCAATATGGTCAATGATCAATGGTCATTTATTATTACATGTACAGTGAAATTATTTTTTTGCTTACACTTCAGGAAGTGCTACATCTCCAGAAAACATTCATCCACACTTTCACCACAGTCAAGTAGTATTTTGGAAGGTGTGTTCCAGTTCAAGTTTATTGTGATGTGCATGAGCGTGGTGAGGTAGAGATGCAATGAAAAGTCTTGCTCGCAACAAAATCACAGGCACATAGACTCAGGCAAAAGCACAAAAAACAAACGATATAGTACAGAAATTCATGAAATATACATAAAATTCTAAAAGATAGAATGCAAATCGCAAGACATTGATGCAATAACATAATTAGAAAAACAAAACGAGTCCATGTAAAACCCCTGTCTCACGGTGCGAGTCGACGCACGAGTGACCCCGAGTTTAAAACAAATTAAATTTGTGGTAATCACGTACGATTAAAGTAGCGGGAACGTCGGAACTTGTGGACGCAACTTAGCGACTTGTGGCGCTAACGTCAGGTACCCGGGAAACTTGTTAACTCTTGAAAAATTTTAAACATGTTTAAAGATTTCCATGAGTCAAATTTACTTTTGACGTTATAATTTGAAACATTTAAACTTGTTGTAAGTACGTAGTGGCCCGTGAGTTTACCATAGTGACTCTTGAGTCTACCGTGGGTTTGGCCTGAGTGCCAGAAGTGAAATGTTGAAGATTAGTCAACTCCGGAGAACTTGGATAGGTGATGTTTTCTTTTCCACAGGAGACTTGGGTGCAATTCTTGCCTTTGTGCAATGGTGCAAAAACAGACCAAATTCCACGCCTGCTCCATTTTAATTTCTACCGAGATCACCATCAACAACACCTCATAACAGGTAACTGCAGATGCTGGAAACTTCAACAAAACACAAAGTGCTGGAGAAACTCCGCGGGTCAGGCAGCATCTGCGAAGGGAATAGATCGACGATGTTTGGGGTTTGAAGACCGGTCCCTACTCGGAATGCCTCCTGTCCATTTTGCTCTACAGATGATGCCTGACCCTGCTGAGTTACACCAGTACTTTGTGTTCTTGATGACAGAGCGTCCTTCACAAAGGTTGTCCCACGGTAAAAAATAATCTTGCTTTTGTAATTCAGATCTGTGATTTCTTCCAACATTGCTAATGTCACCGTATTCTTTGTCAACCAGGTAGAGGTAAAAGGCGTTTAAAAAATTGGGTAGCAACATGGATACATAGAACATCGAATAGAGAGCAGTATAACAACGGAACGGGCCCTTCGTCCCACAATGTTTGTGCCGAACATGATGCCAAGTCAAACTGATCGCATCTACCTGCACACAACCCATAAATCTTCCCGCACTGCCCAGTACCTATTTAAAAGACTATTGAACGCAATTATTGTCTCTGCCTTCATCACCACCCCTGGCAGTAAATAGGACAGGGGACTTCTGGAGAAATATGGGTCAAACGCGGGCGAATGGGACCAGCTTGGATGGCTATCTATATCGGCATGGACGAGATGGCCGAAGGACCTGTTAGCATCCTGCATGACTATCATTCCACGGCTATTTCGACCCGTTTCCCACGTCGTTTTCAGCCGGGACAGGAGCTTACTATCTGGAGAAGATCCTAGTGAAGGCACCGATTCCAGCGGCACCTGTACAGTCATACTCCAATACCAGAATTAATGTTCGTCCACCATATTTCGATCGGGTTCTCACGGAGATCCCAACAGCAGCAGATTCCCCCACTAATTCCCCAGTGCCACAGCAGGAACCCCTGCACGAGCTTTCACTTTACCAGCCTTCCCCATCTGTTGCTAGATGGCTAACAGATGGGAATCTTTGCTTATATAACATTACACTGCGAGGTTCATTGACAGAATCAAAACACAAGTTTATGCTGCATGAGCCTGTTCTGTGTGGCCACATTGTAATCACGTAAACATGTTCACGAAGCTCACCCAAAGAGATATCCAGCGAGAAACATGCTTGACATTTCTAATATAATAATAAGAGACACGGAGAAGCTGATCATCGGGGCAGTTCTGCCCATGGTCATGGGAGGCTTTTTATAGTGTTAAAAAAAACTGCATGACATCATTTTTAGCCATGTGATGATTTTTCCACACGTCGGTAGTCGTTGTTGGCTCAAGAGTAAATCGGGAAAGGAACTTTAACTCGGGAGAGGAACTTGGTACATCGCAGAAATGAGAAGTAAACGGCAAACTTGGAAATACACGTGGGAACTCGTTGAAACTCCGAATCTCGTAGACAACCACGAGTTTGATTTTTTTTTTCAATTGGGATCACTCGTGGGTGGACTCGCACCGTGAGACAGGGCCATTCGTGTGTAAAGTTGGGTAGTGTGAGAAATTTTCAGTGATCTGTCTGAGGAAGGGTCCTGACTCAAAAAGTCCTTCATCCAAAAGTCCTCCCTCCACCAATGCTGCCTGACCTGCTACGTAATTCCAGCACTTTGTGTTTACTCTTCAAATGAAGCCCTACTCATAGAATATCATTCCATGCACCATGCTCATGGATGTCACAGGCAGGTAGAAATGTTTCCATCGTGCAAAATAACCCTGGCAATGGTTTTACTTTGGGAATTAAACCCAATTTAACAGCAGCATAGAGTTCCACAAGTATCAGTGCTGGGACTGCTTTTATGTGTGATACATATAAATGACTTAGATGTAAATATAGATGGGTTGGTTAGTGAGTTTGCAGTTGATACAAAGATTGCTGGGGTCACAGACCGTGAGGAAGGTTACCAAAGTATATAGTGGGATATAGACCAGCGACAGATGTGGGCAAAAAAATGGCAGATGGAGTTTAATCTGAGCAAGTGCGAATTGTTGCACTTTGGCAGGTCAAATGTAAGGGGAAAAGATACTATTAATGGCATTATCTTTAATGACATTGATGTATGGAGGGATAGAGGTCCATAACTTCCTCTCACCATTGTGTTCGATGTTCGACTCGATCAGCCCGAAACATGGTGTGCTGCACCATATTCTTACATCGGGTCCACCGCTCCACGCCCGTGCTCGCAGGCTTGCCCATGACAAGCTCCTGATAGCGAGAGCGGAGTTTCATAAAATGGAGGCCATAGGCATCGTCTGACGCTCCAGCAGCCCATGGGCCTCCCGGCTGCACATGGTGCTGAAGGACTCCGGGGGCTGGAGGCCTTGTGGTGACTGCCGCCGTCTGAACGAGGTGACGATCGCCGATCATTACCCCATTCCCCACATACACGATTTCTCAGCCCATCTAGCCGGGGCAAAGCTCTTCAAAATCGACTTAGTCCGGGGATATAACCAGATCCCCATGCGAGCTGAGGATGTCCCGAAGACGGCCATTATCACCACGTTCGGCCTCTTCGAGTTCCTGCGGATGCCCTTTGGCCTTAAGAATGCCGCGCAGGCTTTCCAGCACCTGATGGACACCGTGGGGCATGGGCTCGACTTCCTGTTCATCCATTTAGATGGCATCCTCGTGGCGAGTCACTCGCGGCAGGAGCACTGTTTCCACACGATCTTGTCCTGCCCCACGATCGCAGCCGTTCTCAACCTGCCTTGGCTGCGGCGCAGCTGGCGGATGAAGAGATGCCGACGTACCGCACCGCGATCTCGGGTTTGGTGCTGGAGGATGTGCCGTTGAGTCCCTCAGGTACTTCCATCCTGTGCAACGTGTCCACCGGGCCAGCCGCGGCCTGTTGTTCCGGCAGCCTGGCACCGTCGCATGTTCGATGTCATCCATGGGCTAGCTCACCCATCTATCTGCTCCACGGTTTCCATGGTGTCCGCGAAGTCTATATGGCATGGGCTGCAGTAGCATTCCGTATAAGGTACATCGGCACGTCCGGGTGCAGGTTCAAGAATTTGCGGTGCCATGCCGGTGGTTCGAACACGTGCACGTGGACATCGTGGGGCCGCTGCCTCCATCCCAGGGTGTTTCGCACCTGCTGACGGCGTTGGACCATTTTACGCGGTGGCCGGAGGTCATCCCACTAATGGACACTTCCGCCCGGTCGTGCGCTCGTTCCTCGTGGCTAATTGGGTTGCCCGCTTCGAGGTTCCTCTGGACATCACATCGGACCGGGGTGCCCAGTTCACTTCTGAACTGTGGCCCGCGATGGCCCACCTGCTGGGGACGCAGCTCCACCATTCGGCAGTGTACCATCCCCAGTCGAATGGGTTGGTGAAGCAGTTCCACCGCCATCTGAAGGACGCCCTGGAGACTCGCCTCACGGGCCCCGAGTGGATGGACGAGTTGCCATGGGTCCTGTTGGGGATTCGGACTGCCCCAAGGACGATTTGTCATCGTCCTCAGTGGAACTAGTGTATGGTGTCCCTGGGGAGTTTGTCCCGGCCACTTATGGTCCCGGGAACAGTTGTCTGCTGTGTTGGTGCATTTGCGGGAGATGGTTGGTGCCCTGGCTCCCATCCCGACGTCTCATCATGGGGTGGCCCCATCCCATGTTCCACTGGCGTTGGTGGACTGTCCGTACGTCTCTCTGTGCCGTGACGCCCACAGGTCACCCTTGCAGTGCCCTTATGAAGGTCCCTTTCGGGTGCTGTGGCACGGGCACACGACGTTTGTCTTGGACATGGGGGGCCGGCAGGAAACTGTATCCGTGGCTCACTTAAAGCCAGCCCATCTGGACCTGAGCGAGCCAGTACAGGTGACTCAACCTCCAAGTCGCGGGCGCCTGCCGTCCCGGGTTCCCTTGAATTATTCCGGACCGGGCAAGTCCTCTGTTCGAGGGGATGTATCTACGCGATCTGGCCGCCTCGTTCGGCATCCTGTCCATTTCGGTGCCTCTGGTGGTTCTGTGGGGGGGGGGGGGGGGGGGTAATGTGGCGGTGGTCGGCCATTGGCAGAATGAACCCTCAGCTCTGGAGGGAGGAGTTAGGTGTCTCGGTGTGGGAGGCGCAGGTCACGGGGTTGAACCTTAGGGGTATTTAAGGTCGGGCAATGCCCGGGCCCATTTGAGGAGTAGGGAGCTGTATCTTACTGATTAAAACACGTCTCAAACACACAACTTGTGTCCGCTTAGTTTTTAGCTGGACTCCTGCGAGTCCCCGGTATACGGCGATCATAATGAGGCCGCGACTAGTTCCCAGAATGCAGGATCTCCTCACGACCATGAAGGCGATTACCCGGCAACCACCCGCGAACATGTGGCGACCATGTGGTGACCGCATAGTCCCCCGTAGTCGCCTAAAAAGTCGCCTAAGTAGGACAGGCCCCTAAGAGTCAGGAAGTTTTGATGCAGCTTTATTGGACTTCGCTAGACACAAAAATCTGGAGTAATTTTGGTTAGGCAGCATTTGGAGTATTGTGTACAGGTCTGATCGCTCCTTTAGAGGAAGGCTTTGGGATGGGTCCAGAGGAGGTTTACCAGAATGATGTCTGGATTAGGGCTATTATTGGTTACAGGAAGAGGTTGGACAGACTTGGATTGTTTTCTTTTTAAAACGCCAGAGGTTTGTGAGGAGTATATAAGAATTACGAGAGGCATAGACAGGGTAGACAATCAGAACCTTTTTCCGAGGATGGAAAAATTTAATATTATAGGGATCACTTTAAGATGAGAGAGACAAGGTTTAAAGGTGAAGTGAGGCAATTTTTTTACACAGAGGATAATGAGTGCCTGGGGTGATGGTTGAGGCAGATACGATAGTGGCATTTAAGAGACTTTTGGATAGGTACATACATATGTATGAAATTAAGGCTTATGGATTATGTGCAAGCAGATAAGAGTTGGTCTTGGCATCATGTTCAGTTCGGACATTGTGGGCCGAGGGGGCCTGTTCTTGTGCTGTACTCTTCTATGTTCCATGTTCTATGTTTGAGTGTAATCCGGAGGTTGATGTTCAGGACCTAAAGGATTGAAGGGCCTGTTTCTACGCTGCACATCTCTGACTATATGAGTCTATTAAGCTTGTTAGATAATTCTGCCTTTTTAAAAAATTGTTGCATTTCCGTTGCATATTTGTTTATTATATATTATCAAAGCGTATTATTTTTACAGGCTGTTTTGCTGCTGCAATGTAATTTGTAAAAAAATGTAATTGTTCCATTGTCAGTAAACATGACAATTAAACGCTCTTGAAGGTTGACTTGACCTGACTAATGTTTTCTGGATACATGTTCAAAAATAACGTAAGATATTGCAGTAGTGCTGCAGAGTTAGGGTTGTAAACTATTGTTGTCAATGCAGGGAGTGGCTATTAACAGTCTGCCCTGGGTGGAATTGGTTACTTAACCGGTCAGACAGCATCTGTGGAGAGACAGGACAGATGACGTTTTGGGTTTGGACCTTTGTTCAGACTTCACCGTTTATAATGTTCTGGATTTCTTCCTGCCTATTATCTTTCCTTGTTTTACCTGTTTGGTATCCTTCAGTACAAAAGGTGGGGTGCTTGTTCTTTGTGTTGTGTTTTAAAGTTTTCTTTAACAGGTGGGCCACATTAAAATATCTGATTCTCTTCCTCTGTTTGATGCCTTGTCATGGACTCTGCACCAGAACATCTTGAGGTAACCACAGCATTTCAGATAAAGAGGTTTTTTTATTCCCTTGCTGGTTCTAACTTAACATTGCTATATGCTGTTTGGCATTACATGTTGTTTCAGTTAGTGTCAATCTTTCCATGCCCTTACAAAACAGACTTACTCTACATGTACTTGCACAGTAATCCATCCTTTTTTTAAATTAATTTGTCACTGTTCATGCCTCATCAATATGTACCAGTACATTTAACAGCTAATAAAGTACATTGAAGTGAAGTCAGCGTTCTGATTCAGGTAAATTGCAACCCCATAATTTGGCTTTTGGAAGTTAATTGAATGATAACAACTGTTCAAGAAGGGAACATCTTGTTGCATTTCTTCCAAGTAGTCCCTTCGGACTTTTGACATACTCGTACGAGAAAGCGGATCGGATGTCAGGATGACAAAAATCTGGGTGGCAGTGTGGGCTGTGAGGTGGATGCTATGAGGCTGCAGGGTGACTTGGATAGGTTGAGTGAGTGGGCAGATGCATGGCAGATGCTGTATAATGTGGATACATTTGAATGTATCCACTTTGGTGGCAAGAACAGGAAGGCAGATTATTATCTGAATGGTGTCAGATTAGGAAAAGGGGGGGTGCAACAAGCCCTGGGTGTGCTTGTACATCAGTCACTGAAGGTAAGCATGCAGGTACAGCAGGCAGTGAGAAAGCTACTGGCGTTGGCCTTCATAGTAAAAGGATTTGGGTTTAGGAGTAAGGAGCCCCTAGAATAGTTGTACAGGCCCCTGGTGAAACCAAAGATCCTATAGCGAGCAAGATAGTCCACTCGACAAAAAAGACATAGTGGGGTCATGGGCAGAGTCATGGGTAATCTTCGGCCCCATTTCCGTAATCGTCTTCCGTCTCCGCACTTGTATCCAAAGATCCGAGTCTGGCCCGGATCAGCACGGCTGGGACACCAATGTTTTTTATTTAATGTTGTCCCTTGTCTAGTCTGAAATAAAGTTTATCATTAGATATAAAAATATGGAGAAATATATAAGTGTGTGTTATATGATTATATACATCTATATCACATTCATATATGTGTGTATGTGTGTTCTTTCCCACACAATCAAATCAGTTGTATGCTCGCTGAATAAAACCATCCTTAAGTTATACATCATTTGTAAATCTTGCTCAAAACAAAATTGATTTTGTTAAATACTTCATTTAGATTACCCCACCATTACAGATAGATCTCATTCCACTCTCTGGCTATTGGAAAGACCAGACCCATTTAATTGTTGAAAAAAAAATCCATAGACACAAAAAAACATTAAGGAACATTCCAAGAGTAGAGCAACTGGAATCTTAATATTGCTATTATTTTTCCAAATACCTCAGTTGTGAACAGTTTGATATTTTAAAAGTACATAAAAAAGAAAATTAACAGAAACATTTTTTTTTAATCAAAAATGTTTTTCTTTCATTTTCAGGACATAATAAAGTGCACAGTTGTCCATTTGTTACAGACAGAGTTTACGAAAAGAATAAATAAAAAACAACTTATGCCAACATATAACAGACAACAACAATAAAAGAAAAACGAGATACCAAAAATAATCCCTCCCCAGTCACTGCCAGTGAGCATATGCAAATATCAGCCTGTCACAACAATAATCCACGAGAAGTGAATGGGTAGACTGTTAAGCTGTTAAACTGCACTTGATGATCAAGCATTTACAAAACCTGGAATGCATTTAAATAAGGTCCCCACGCTTTCTGAAACCTTCCGTTTGAATGTTGAAGTGATTTTCTCGAGCTTTAGGCAGGACATAATATCTGTCAGCCATTGTGTATGAGTGGGCGGGATAGGTTCCGTCCACCTGAGCAGGATTGTTCGCCGAGCCAGAAGAGAAGCAAAAGATATAGTACGGAGTTTATCTGCAGTTAATCTAAACTCCTCACCAGTGACCACAAAAAGAGCGATTAGAGGCGTTGGTTCCAATTTGATGTTTAAAACCTGGGATATTGTATGAAAGACCTCTAGCCAGAACTTGTTAAGGCTGGGGCATGACCAATACGTATGGATAAAAGAGGCTTCAGAAATTTTACATTTAACACAATGGACTAACCTCAGGGTAAAAAGTAGCTAATTTGGCTTTTAAGATATGAGCCCTATGTACCACTTTGAATTGGATCAGGCAGTGACGAGCACATAGAGAGGTGGAATTAACCAGTTTAAGAATGAAACTCCATGTATCATCCGAGAGAGAGAAGCCCAAGTCTTTCTCCCATGCTGCCTTGAACTTGTCCATGGGGGTGCGCCTTAGATCCAACATCCTGCCATATAAAGCTGGAACAAGTCTATCTGAGAAAGGTTTAAAGAAAGAACTGTATCAACAAGGGTTGTGTCTGTTGGTATAGAAGAGCTGGGCAGTTTATAGAACACATAGTGTCTTGTTTGCAGGTATCGGAAAAAATCTGACTTTGGAAGATTGAATTTGCTGCTTAATTGTTGCTGAATCAAGGGATATGGGGAAAAAGCAGGTATGGGGTACTGATTTTAGATGATTATATTGAATGGCAGTGCTGGCTCGAAGGGACGAATGGCCTTCTCCTGCACCTATTTTTCTATGTTGGTATGATATCTCTAAGTTCTTCCAGACCAACACTGGGCTGTTCCCAGGGAATCGCACATAGACAGACATCATGTGCTGCGAAGACCATCAACTCAGTCAAAGACGCTCTTTTGTCTGCCCAAAATATAGAGTCATACAGTCATCAGGTGATAGAGTCCATACCTGTCCTTTCCATGTATCCATGTATGTTAGTTTTGTTGCACAGTGATGTGTCTGTGAGGGAATGCTGCAGACTGGCACATTCCAGATGGCAGGACTACATACTGAGGAACACATTGAAGCTTGGGGCAGCCAATGCAAAGGTCAGATGAGGAAACATAGAAACATAGAAACATAGAAAATAGGTCCAGGAGTAGGCCATTCGGCCCTTCGAGCATGCACAGGCATTCAATATGATCATGGCTGATCATCCAACTCAGTATCCTGTACCTGCCTTCTCTCCCTTTCGCCACAAGGGCCACATCTAACTCCCTCTTAAATATAGCCAATGAACTGGCCTCAACTACTTTCTGTGGCAGATAATTCCACAGATTCACCACTCTCTGTGAAAAAAAAAAATCTAATCTCCGTCCTAAAAGTCTTCCTCCTTATTCTTAAACTGTGACCCCTTGTTCTGGACTTCCCCAACATCGGGAACAATCTTCCTGCATCTAGCCTGTCCAACCCCTTTAGAATTTAATAAGTTTCTATAAGATCCCCCCTCAATCTTCTAAATTCTAATGAGTACAAGCCGAGTCTATCCAGTCTTTCTTCATATGAAAGTCCTGCCATCCCAGGAATCAGTCTAGTGAACCTTCTCTGTACTCCCTCTATGGCAGTCTTTCCTCAGATTAGGAGACCAAAACTGTACGCAATCCTCCAGGTGTGGTCTCGCCAAGGCCCAGTACAACTGCATTAGAACCTCCCCACTCCTATATTCAATCCTTTTGCAGTGAATGCTAACATACCATTCGCTTTCTTCACTGCCTGCTGCACCTGCATGCTTTCAATGACTGGTGTACCATGACACCTGGGTCTCGTTGCATCTCCCCTTTTCCTAATTCGGCCACCATTCAGATAATAGTCTACCTTCCTGTTTTATCCAAAGTGGATAACCTCACATTTATCCACATTATACTGCATCTACCATGCATTTGCCCACTCACCCAACCTATCCAAGTCACCTTGAGCCTCCTAGCATCCTCCTCACAGCTAACACTGCCCCCCAGCTTCGTGTCATCCGCAAACTTGGAGATGTTGCATTCAATTCCCTCGTCCAAATCATTAATATATATTGTAAATAGCTGGGGTCCCAGCACTGAGCCCTGTGGTACCCCACTAGTCACTGCTTGCCATTCTGAAAAGGACCCGTTTACTCCTACTCTTTGCTTCCTGTCTGCCAGCCAGTTCTCTATCCACATCAATACTGAACCCCCAATACCATGTGCTTTAAGTTTTCATACTAATCTCTTATGTGGGACCTTGTCAGAAGCCTTCTGAAAATCCAGATATAACACATCCACTGGTTCTCTCTTATCCACTCTACTAGTTACATCCTCATAGACATGATTTACCTTTCATAAATCCATGCTGACTTTGTCCAATGATTTCATCACTTTCCAAATTTGCTGCTATCCCATCTTTAATAACTGAACTCAGCATTTTCCCCACTACCGATGTTAGACTAACTGGTCTGAAATTCCCCGTTTTCTCTCTCCCTCCCTTTTTAAAAAGTGGGGTTACATTAGCTACCCTCCAATCCTCAGGAACCACTCCAGAATCTAAAGAGTTTTGAAAAATTATCACTAATCCATCCACTATTTCTTGGGCTACTTCCTTAAGCACTCTGGAATGCAGCCTATCTGGCCCTGGGCATTTATCGGCCTTGAATCCATTCAAATTACCTAACACCACTTTCCGACTAACCTGGACTAGGAAGGACAAGACTTTAGGATCCTTCCGCTGCTGGACAAAACCCCTCAAATAATGGAAGAGTTTATCACTCCATATGGTCACATGGAACATAGAATAAGACATAGAACAGTACAGCACAAGAATAAGCCCTTCAGCCCACAATTTCTGTCTGCATGACTGCATGTGACCCATATACTGTACCTCCATTCTGTGCATACCCTTGTGTCTATTTAAAAGCCTCTTAAATGCTGCTCTCATATCTGCTTCCAGCACCACCCCTGGCAATACATTCCAGGCACCCACCATTCTCTGTGCATTAAAAAAAAACATGCCCCACACATCTCATTTAATTTCACTAGCCTTAAATCTATGCCCTCTCATCTTTGACCTTTCCATCCTGGAAGAAAGGTTCTGTCTCCCTATCTATGTCTCTCATAACTTTATATACCTCAATCAGTATATGAGATAGATGAGTGGCAATGGTGTTCTGTATAAAAGCGATAACACTAACACTACTGTGCATAAAACCGGCAGCACGGAATGCATAGACCAATTGATACTAAGAATGTATGAAGGGCTTTGCACCATTTCCTGTTTTATATAATTTTCAATATGAAAAAAAAAGTTTTGAAAAACTAAAACATATCTCTGTCAAAAGCCATTATAGGTTTCACAACTGTGATCAAATGCGAATCGAAGCAGTTTCACAGACTATTATCTCACATTGCATTTGTAACAATAAAGGTTTGATCTGCGACAAGATTGAATAAAAGCCCAGAGGAATACAAAACTCAGTTGCTCAACAACAGTACAATCATAGGGAAGATAATCGTTACTGTTGCTATAGCTTGAAGGAAATCAATTGTGTTAAAATTCGCTGAAAACCTTTGTTCTGGCAGTCAGCCTTTACAATGAGGACAATTACAAAAGATGTTCCAATTAACATCTAACAAGTCATTACTTGCTTCTTGGAAAAACATCCTGTAATGTGACGAGATATGGTGTAGTTCATTTTCAACTGTGCCCAATATTAGTAAAACCAATACAAATGTCTGGGGGGTGGGGTTGGCATCCATCTATCTGCAAGAGATGATGGTGCGGCTTGGACCTTTTTCTACTTGGAGAGGGGAATGTTTCATCTGTGGATGCATTTCCTGCTGTGGCTGACTTGGCCTATCCTTGACAGGCAGATCCTCCCACATCCTGCTCCCACAGGCAAAGTTGCATCCGGCCATTGGACTGGGGTGTGTGTTGCTGATGCCGTTGACCATTTTGTGGCTTTGGCGCCTGGCCACCATGGTCTTGAACCACATGCTGTCTTGGTGCTTCACACCCGCCTGGAGGTCTGTTCTCCACCTCACCTGGTCCCCAGCCGTTGCTTGTCAATGCCAATGTTAACATTTGCATTATCTTTTTCAATCGTCTCCTTGTAATGAAGCTTTGGTCATCCATTGGCCTCCATGCATTGGTGATCTCCCCATATGGTTCATCTTTGGCGATGCATCTATTTTCCATCCTGTGTACATGGCCAAGCCAGCAGAGAAGCTTCTGCTTGAGGATCGCCGGGATGCCAGGCATATTGGTCAGGGAGAGGACAAGTTCAACGGTGGTTTTGTCCTGCCAAGAAACGAGCATGATGTGACAAAGGCAGCAGAAATGCAAATGATTCAATGGCTGACTTACCGTTTTAATGCCGCTTTCTCTACAATGCTATTTAGCAGCAGAAGGGTGCTGATCACCCACACTGAAAGAAGTTGAGTGTAAAATTTCACTGGACAGTCTCAGCAAGTTCCAAAAGAACAGAATGTATTAAAGTATCTGACATGTGGAGTAATATACCTCATTAGTGGTGGCAAAGTGGCGCAGAGGTAAAGTTGCTGCCTTACAGCGTTTGCAGCGCCAGAGATCCGGGTTCGATCCCGACTACGGGTGCGGTCTGTACGGAGTTTGTATGTTCTCCCCGTGACCTGCGTGGGTTTTCTCAGAGATCTTCGGTTTCCTCCCACACTCCAAAGACGTACAGGCATGTAGGTTAATTGGCTTGGTAAATATAAAAAATGTCCCAAGTGTGTGTAGGATAATGTTAATATGCGGGGATCACAGGTTGGCATGGACCTGGTGGGCTGAAGGGCCTGTTTCCGCGCTGTTTCTCTAAACTAAACTAAACTAGCGGGAAAGTTGCTGATGGTTTATTTTAATTTGGAAAGGCAAGGACTGTTCAGCAATAGTCAGCTTGGCTTTATGCGTGGGAAATTCTGTCTTGCAAATTAAATTGTGATTTTTGAAAATATGACTAAGAGTATTGATGAAGGTTTTCTACATCGATTTTAGCAAGGTTTCTTCATATAGTAGGTTGGTCCAGAAGGATAACATGGGGTCCAAGATAAGCTAGCCAAAATGGTCTTGGTGGAGGGAGACAGAAGGTGGTAGTGGATGTTCCTTCATCACATATTAGCAATTGGAAAGAGTTTCTTAATACTCCTTGTGCTGTAGAGTTTCTAGCCCTATATGATACTGTTGGTTAAATTACTTTCGTTACTGCACCTGGGAAAATAGGATTTAAAATGCATTTACACTTTATCTCCCAAAATCTTCCATTTAATAATTGGTGATCTTTCTGATAGAATTTGGACAGTTCCCAGCACCAACTCTCCTTAATCGCATACTTTAATCTTAATTCTAGATAAAATACCCAACAAGTTCTTTGTAAAGCCAGATAAAAATAATATTCTTATCTTCACTGCCATTAACTATAAGGGGAACAATCTACACAGTTTCCAAATCATTTATTTTCTTATGGAAATTTGTCAAAAAATCTACAGTTTACAAAATCCACTGGGTAGAGAGATACAATAGTCCACTGTTTTAATTACAACGATCCAGCATATTTTGCCACAATATGCAGCTATATGGTCATCGTGCACAGAAACAGGCCTCTCGACCCACAGTGTCCACGTTAACCATCAAATATCTATCTATACTAAAACCAGTTTCTTTAGTTTATTGTCACGTGTATCAAGGTACAGTGAATATCTTTTGAGGCAGCAGAAAGACAGTACATAATAATAATAATAATATATTTTATTGTCATTACACATAAGTGCAAAGAGATTTGGTTTGCAACTTCCATCCAATGTCATAACTTAAACAACTAACAAAATAGTAAGATTAAATGAGAACTTACCAGTTTGAAGTTTGATCTTTATTTTATGAGGAGTTACGTTGAGGGATTATGTGAAGACCCCGCCAGCCCGCATGTGCATCAATCTTCAAAGCAGCTGTGTGAAATCACAGATAACAGTTGTTGAACTGAATATAGTAAGATTAGAGAAACTAGAATACCAGCTGACCTTTATGATAGAGGGTTGGGAGTGGAGGGCACTAAATCTCTCAACGTAACTCCTCATAAAATAAAGATCCAACTTCAAACTGGTAAGTTCTCATTTAATCTTACTATTTTACTTCGGAGTCACGTGAGTGACTATGTGAAGATTTCAAAGCTCTGTGATTTCATGCTGTGGAAACGAGTCCATGCATCACACACTGCATCAGTTGACCAATGAGTGAACATTAATAATGCATTCAGACATGACATAGATATAAACATGTTGATGCTTTTAATGAACAAATAATGATAATAATAACTTCCCTCAACCGGGAGGAAACTATAAACAGAACCTAAAATAGAGTTGGCAAATACACCCGGTCTGGCCAATGGGTTAATTCTAAAATGTTTTGGAAAGGTCGTACGTTTGACCATCCTGCAGCCACTAGGATGTGGTCTTGCGAAACCCTGCTGCTGATGTTGCTGCAGCCTAGGTGGAGTGAGACTTGAAAATGTCAGTGTTCATTCCTGTAACCCAGAACCCATTTTATCCACCTGGAGATGGTCTGTAGTGATACCTTCTTATGAAGCTTTATGTGACTAACATTGCTAGTTCAGAGTCTCTAAGGCTCTTAGTGACCTTAACATACTGGTGTAGATGTATGACCACACACAACCGAAGATCCATGGGATATGCCAAGAAATCTAGTTTGAGACCTGATGTCCCTGGTGTATTCTGCTTGACTAAGTCATAAACATAAATGATTTTTTGCCTGCAGATATAATCATCTTGTCCAGTCACAGCTTATGCAAAGACTGGACCCGTTACGCTGAACACAGCGCCATGAGCATAACCACTTTGTAAGTGAGTTTGACCAAGGACAGGGATGTAGCTGGAACCCACCGGTGAAGCGACGTAGCACAATGTTAACATCCCATATCTCTGCGTACCTGGGCCTTGGAGGTTTCGAGTTGAAGATACCCTTCGTAATCTAGATATCAGAAGATGAGACTCAACAGAGTGGATTGTGCTCCCCGCAGTGAATATGATGAGAAGGCAAGTTAGGCACAGTAAATGGCACTTTAAATTAATGATTGTCAAAACCCCATATAAAACTGAACTTCAAGACGTCAGTCATCCGTGCCAAATTATATGTAATATTAGTATAAAACAAAATACTTCCCATCTCCTTATGAGGAAAGTACTGCTTATTTGGTACTATCCCTGCAATCTGCAGTGAGCATGTCCATGGTTTGGTTTAACAACCCGAGCCGCAGGAACGGTCTTCCCAGTCTGCAAGTCAATGAATTGATTGTATCATGTAGGATGGTTTCCCGAGTCACGGCTAAACCAGCAAATTTTTGTGTCTAGAAATAGCCATATAAGGTTCTATTATCATTCCCAACATCAGCGGGAACCATGGCTGTATAGGTCAGTCAGGCACTACGAAAATGCCTGAAGCGGGAACTTGCTGAATTTTTGCAAGACCGGTCTGATGAGGCAAAATGGAGGAAGACATAAAAGAACATTCCTCCCCAGTGTAACAAGAATGCATCCATCGCCACTGACATGCCACATATTTTTTTTTTGCAACTAGTGATTGAGCCTGGATGCAAACATCTCGATCTTTTAATGTTCCATCGAGCCACAATGTCATTAAATACTTGTGATCCAACATCCATTCTATGTTGTCATTGATTTACATGATGATATACCAATACCAAATGAGGTTAGGTAAACTATCACCGGATACTTTGACTTGATTGCACCCATGTGATTAACATATACCAGCATCAGTTTGTAATTAACTGAAGATTTACTGATGAAAGTTAGTGGAGCAATGCTGAATACTGTTTGTAAAAGTTTCCTATTCAGAAATGTCTATACTGCACATGTGAGTTGAACCGGTATCCTCCATTATGACAATGAGCAGGCCGCAACTGCGGGCCTGTCTTGAAAGGCAACTCCGGCCATATTCCGAGAACTCTGGCCAATTCCTGCGTCTGTCTCGCTTGTATACTGTGCAGTATAAAACTAATCTCATGTTATCATTTTAGTTTATAAATAAATCATATGCACAAACAAGTGTAAATTTGACCAACTTGTAAATGGTCGACATACCTCATATTTCGGAAAGAACCAGACCCACCTACCTTCGTGGTTATTGGTGGTCTTGTGGTAAGCCCAACGGCCCCTGATTCGGGTTCAATTTCTGTCCCAGATTTGGAGAGTAGGATTGCTGGGGTGCGTGGATCCCATATTTTTCCCTGAGGACCGGTTTGCGCCTTGGCCTGAAAGACCTGTGCCCAGCTTTGAAGCTGCCACCAACAGTGAAACACTTGCTGTTGATAGAGGCGTGGGGTGTGTTGTTGCCGTGGTACCTTGATAAGCCGGACAGCTTTGATTCTTCATCAGGGTCTTACCTGTTTGGACAGGTTTCCTGAAGGGAAGATTCGGCAGCTGGACATTGCTGGCATTACATGAGCCTGCAAATTTGGAATTTAAAGCAGGTCCGATGATGTTCTTCTGAAAGCAGTTCATTTTGAAGTGTGCATTGTACCCCCACATAGAGCTGTTCACTGCTGGTCCTTTCAGGAAAAAAAACATAGAAACAAGGTGCGGAGGTGGCCATCGCCCTTCGAGCCTGCACCTCATTCATGGCTCGGATCATCCAACTCAGTATCCCGTACCTCAGCCTTCTCCCCCTCCATTACCCTCTGATCCTGGGCCTTAGCCACAAGGGCCACATCCAACTCACTCTTAAATATAGCCAAGTTGAACTGGCCTCAACTACCCGCTGTGGCAGAGAGTTTGCACTCACCACTTTGGGCTGTGAAAGAAATTTTCTCAATTCTCGGTCTTAAAGGTTTCCCCCTTCTCCCTTAAGCCCTCGGGCCCTGGCCCCTCTGTCTCTGGACTTCCCCCACCCTAGTCGAACAATCTTCTGCATCTAGCCTGTACAACCCTTAAGAATTTTGCATAATTCATTTTCTATATCTCTCAGATCCCCTCTTAATCTCCTAAATTCCCAGATCCCTGAGTATGAAACCCGAAACGTCTATCCAGTCCTTCTCTCCTTAGATGCAGCTGCACCCGCTGAGTTTCCCAGGCAGTTGGTGAACCTTCTCTGCACTCCCTCTATGGCAATAATGTATGGAATAATGGAACAATTTTACAGGTGCATGGTATCTCACAGCCGGCACCTGTTCCTGTAATGATGTGACGTGAGGTGGCTGCTGCTTCACGAGGGAACTCTGGCCCTTCCAGGTTTTTCCGCCAATAGTTGGAAGCGAACTCTTCCAGCAGGAGCTCCTTCATTAGCGAAGGTCTTGATGCCATGCCAGAAATTTCTGGAACCTCACGCCTGTACTCCAGTATGTTCCCTGGACATACTTCCGAGTTTGGAGTCACTGACTCCTCGCACTCCACTTCACAGAGAGGGAGATTTGTATGCAGCCCTGAAATAGGTGTTGCCGCAGGCCCCTAGGGGTCCTGCGCTGATATGGCCCTCCATGGACCATATCAGGAAGGAGCACCTCAGTGGGATGAGCGCCCTGCGGATGCTATCCATGCTCCACCTGGGTAAAAACATCCGAGGACGTACCCATGTCCGAGGGGAACCCTCCTGGCCTGACTCGTCCTAGTCCAGGCCTTTCAGATTCCGTTTTCGCTGAACCCCTGTCCGGGCTGCCGGAGTCTGAAAACGCCGCCGGCTATCCACACTTCTGCGGCTCCGCAGCCGTGTCTTCCACACGGTCCCCGCGGCCGGGTTTCCCCAAGCCGGGTTCACCCCGCGGCTTGTATATTCCCGCGGTCCCCGCGGCCGGGTTTCTCCGATCCGGATTCACCCCGTGGCTTGTATCTTCCTGCTGTCCCGGGTTCCCCGCGGATTCCGATTCCACCGGGATTTCCTCGCGGTGAAAACGGGATTCCCCACGATGTCGCGGCTTTCCCCACGATTTTCGCAGCCGTGATTCCCCCACAGTCCATGTAGATGGGATTCCCCGCGATGTCCGTAGTCGGGTTTCCCCGAGCCGGGTGGAGCCAGGATTTCGACCCCGGAACGTCTCCAGCAGGAACTCTGTAAGAGCTTAATAAGTTGAAAAAAAAACTTACCTTCAGGTTTGAAACTTACAGCTGGTGGAGCAGCGCGCCCCCAGCCTGTGGTTGCGCAATGCGATAGACGATATGATGCGCATGCAGGCTGGCGGGGTCTTCACGTAGTCACTCACGTGATTCCGAAATAAAATTTAGATTTAGATACCCCGAGAACATGATTACAATCATGCCATTTACAGTGTGTAGATATATGATAAGGGAATAATGTATAGTGTAAGGTAAAGCTACCATAGTTCGATCAAGATAGTCTGAAGGTCACCAAAGAGGTAGATAGTAGTTCAGGACTGCACACTGGTTGATGGTAGGATGATTCTGTTGCCTAATAACAGCTGGGAAGAAACTGTCCCAGAATCTGTTGGTGTGCATTTTCACACTTTTATACCTTTGGCCAGGGTACAACTCATCCTCAATTATGCTGCTGGTGTCACCTAGGCAGTGTGAGGTATAAATGGAGTCAATAGAAGTGCGTAGGAAAGAACTGCAGATGCTGTTGTAAAGCGAAGATAGACACAAAATGCTGGAGAAACTCAGCGAGACAGGCAGCATCTCTGAAGAGAAGGAATGGGTGACGTTTTGGGTCCGAAGAAGGGTCTCAACCTGAAATGTCACCCATTCCTTCTCTCCAGAAATGCTGCCTGTCCCGCTGAGTTACTCCAGCATTTTATGCCTACCTTCATTAGAAGGGTGGTTGGTTTGTTTGATGGTTTGGGCTGCGTCAACAATTTGGTGCAATTTCTTGCAGTCTTGGATGGAGCTGTTCCCAAACCAAGCTCCAAATGTTTTCTATGGTGCATCTGTAGAAATTGGTGAGAGATGTAGGGGACATGGTGATCTTCCTAACCTTTCAAAGGAAGGCGTGCTTTCTTGGTCGTTCTTCAATGTGGGTGTTCCAGGTTGATGATATTGACTCATAGGGAATTTGAAGTTTTCAACCAAGTAGTATCTCTACTTCGGCACTGTCAATGAAGTCGAGCACTATCTCCTTTGCCTTGCTGACACTGAGAGAAAGGTTGTTGTCTTGACACCAGGACACAAGGTTTTCGATCCCCTTCCTATACTCCGTCTCATCTTTATTTGTGTAGCGGCCCACAATCGTGGTGTTGCCCGCAAATTTGAAAATTGAATTAGATTTGAAGGCACTTGGTTCATAAACACTAAGACTTGCCAAATCAAGTTCTCAGGTAAATATTTCATAGATTGATATGTTTTGAAATGTTTTGTTTTGCATACAATCCAATAGAAAGAAAACTGTACATAATCACAATCATACATATCATATTTCCCAGCAATGAAGATGCTATTTATTTATCCGAAAATAAGGCACGAAAAATTACCTGTGTCTTGGAGGCCAAAGGTTGTTAGCCAAGAAAGACAGACTTGGCTATCCCCCAATACAGCAACATCAAGAACAATGTTGCTGTACTGAGGGATAGACAAGTCTATTCCTCATTGCTGGCAGCTGATGGGAAGCGGCTATAAAGTGGGAAGCGGTTGTAAAAGGACAGCGCCGCTGGGGGGGGGAAAGAGTTCCTTTCACAGCGCGTGGGGAGTCTGGCTGTTGGGACCGGACAGCGGAACCGGCCGCCACCTCAGCGCCTTCTGCCAGCCGGCCCGCCAGTCAGCCAAGGTGTCCTTCGGTACAGGCACAACCGGTGGAGGTAGTGGTTGGTGGGTAGCTACTGGGCAGATGGCTGGCTGCTCCGTCCCGTGCTCGCTCCCTCTCTCTACTAGTCCCTCTCTCTACCAGTCCCGGGGCAGTTGACCTGGGAACTGTGGCTACTCCCGGGTACGGAAGGGATCTGGGAACTGCAGCCAGTCCCGGGGACGAGAGGGATCTGGGAACTGCAGCTGGTCCCGGGGGCACGCAGGCAATATTGCCGATCCCTGGCCTAAACCAAACTCTTGAATCTCTCCTGCCATTCTTTTTTCAAAATTTAACAACTTAAATTGGGGGTGCGTCTTCATTGCCGGGAAATACGGTAAGTCAAAGTCTACCATCTATATTACTAAAAGTCTGATCTTGACCACTTCCTGTTGTTCTGTATATTGATTGTAGAAAAAATGCTGGCACTTACGGCTGTGATTTTTGGGCCATCTTACTGAGAGTCCCCCTCTGCTGCGCAGGACAAGAGGATTTTACCCATCGATGAGAAAGAAAAGAGTTATTAGTGTTTAAAAAATGTTGAGATTCTCCTGAAGGCCACTCCCCTTCTGGAGGGACTATAAAACCCGGAAGTGTTGAGTGCCTCTAGTCAGCAAGAGGGAGTTGAGTAAAGAAGTTCCCCCTCACGTTACCGAAACCTCTGTCCCTTAATTCTCACATGCCCTCGAATCTTCCCTACCTCAATGGGAAAAAAACGTATCCACGTCAACTCTGTCTATCCCTTTCATCATTTTAAAGACCTCAATCAAGTCCCCCCTTAACCTTCTGCGCTCCAAAGAATAAAGACCTAACTTGTTCAACCTTTCTCTGTAACATAGTTGCTGGAACCCTGGCAACATTCTAGTAAATCTCCTCTGTACTCTCTCTATTTTGTTGACATCCTTCCTATAACTAGGCGACCAAAATTGTACACCTAAATGGAGTCAATAGAAGAGAGTAGGAAAGAACTGCAGATGCTGGTGTAAATCGAAGATAGACATAAAATGCTGGAGTATTTTTCAACATATTAAGTTATATCAGAAGTGTAGATAGTTGGTGCAGACTTGGTGGACAGAGGGACCTGTTTCCATGCTTTATGACTTTGTGAGTTCTAAGTGTAAAGATGATTTGCTGGTGACCTTTATGTGGTCCCTTAAGCTACTTTTTCTCTCTTAATTTTGATGATTCATCCCGCGTTTGAAATCCAGCTAGTTAATTAATCCCTGTGGTTTTTGATTTGCCAAGCAGTTTCTTTCTGTTCCTGCCTGTTTCTACCTGTCCCTCACAATAAATGTGTTCTATTAAATGTGTTTTGCCATTCATTTCTAACTTTCCTGCCTTTGCAAAAATACCTGCCTTTGCAAAACCGTTCCCAAATTTCCTTTGATGTTTCCTTTGATGTTTCAAGTATTCCATAGAAGCAGCTTCCACCGGAAAAAGGCAGGAGGCTTGGAGTGTACACCAGTGAAGGGTGACTGGTGCAGGTACAGCCCATAATGCCTAATTCATCAAAGATTGTCACAAGAAACTGGAGTAACTCAGCAGGACAGGCAGCATCTCTGGAGAGAAGGAATGGGTGACGTTTTGGGTTGAGACGTCAAGACCGGAAACGTCACCCATTCCTTCTCTCCAGAGATGCTGCCTGTCCCGCTGAGTTATTCCAGCTTTTTGTCTCTATCTTCACTTTAAACCAGCATCTGCAGTTCCTTCCTACACATGCCTGATTCACCTCCGCATCCACCGTGAGACTGTGCCAGCTCAGTTCAGGTGAAAGTTCAGAGGGTCGTATGGGTCACCATTTCTGGCCATTGGATAAAAAAAATCCTCACTACATTAGATTAGAATCCAGAAGCTGCAGAAAAACTTGAGTTTGAGTTTAGCTTATTGTCATGTGTACCAAGGCACAGTATAAAGCTTTTGTTGCTTGCTAACCAGTCAGTGGAAAGACAATACATGATTACAACCGAGCCATCCACCGTGCACTGATACATGTTAAAGCGAATAACGTGAATAACGTTTTGTGCTAGATAAAGGCAAGTAAAGCGATCAAAGACATTGATAATCAATTAGAAAACAAGTCCATCGTGCTGCAAGAGATAGACACAAAAAGCTGGAGTAACTCAAGGGGTCAGACAGCATCGCTGGAGAAAAGGAATAGGTGACGATTCAGGTCGAGATCCTTCTTCAGTTTAAACTAGCACCTGCAATTCCTGGTCCATCGTGTTCCGCTGTTGAGGTAGGATTAGGATTGTGCAGGTCGATTCAAGAATCTGATAGTCGTAGGAGATTAGAATGTTTCTGAACCTGGTGTTGGGAGACTTCGCTCTTCTGTATCTCTTACGACAAGAAGAGGGCCTTACCCGGATGGTGGGGATCCTTGAGGATGGATGCCGCCTTGTTGAGGAAGCATTTAGTGTGGATGCTTTCGATGGTGGCGAGGGCTGTGGTCATGATGCACAGAGCAGAGTCCACCGCTCATTGCAGCCTCATGCATCGCTGTGCATTATAGTTGCCATACCAGGCCATGACTCAATCAGGCAGGATACTTTCCACACTGCAACTGTTGCATTGTGTGCTGTGTTTCACAATCACATTTTGGGTGGCACAGCGGTAGAGTTGCTGCCTTAGAGCATTTGCAGAGCCGGAGACCTGGGTTCGATCCTGATTACGGGTGCTGTTTGTACGGAGTCTGTGCGTTCTCCCCGTAACCTGCGTGGGTTTTCTCTGAGATCTTTGGTTTCCTCACACACTACAAAGACGTACAGGTATGTAGGTTGATTGACTTGGTGTAAGTGTAAATTGTCCCTAGTGTGTGTAGGATGGTGTTAATGTGTGGGGATCACTGGTATGCGCGGACCTGATGGGCCGAAGGGCCTGTTTCTGTGCTGTATCTCAAAAACTAAACTAAAATTAAACAAGTAACAAATTCCATGCGCCTTCTTCATCATCACATTATGTACTGAATCCAGAATAGGTAATCCGAGATTTTAACACCTTGGAATCTGAAGCTGCTAATTCTCTCCATAAATGACCTGCCAATAAAAACAGGCAGCATCTGTGGAGATACGGAATGGGTGGACGTTTCCGGTCGAGACCCTTCTTCAGACCTGAAACGTCATCCATTCTTTCTCTCCAGAGATTCTGCCTCCACAGCTGAGTTACTCCAGCTTTTTGTGTCCATCTCCAGTTTAAACAAGCATCGGTAGTTCATTGGCTTAAGTTCCTCAAGTGAGAGATTGTTATTGCAGCACCACTCAGCCAGCAGTTCTATCCCTCTCTTGTGCGCTAACCTATCACCATTCTTGATTCGGCCAACAACAGTGGTGTCGTCGACAAATTTATTGAGGTAATTTGAGCTATATAGTCTTTACTTTACTATGGACTTTAGAGATACAGCGCGGAAACAGGGTCAGCCTACAGAGGTGCACGCCTACCAAAGATCAACCCATACACTAACATATTCTACATAGTAGGGACAATTTTACTGAAGGCAATTAAATTACAAACCTGTACATCTTTGGAGTGTAGGAGGAAACCGGAGCACCCGGAGAAAACCCACGCGGTCACAGGGAGAACTTACAAACTCCATACAGACAGCACCTGTAATCAGGATCAAACCCGGATCTCTGCCACTGTAAAGCAGCAACACTATCATTGCACCACCATGCCCCCCCCCCCCCACCCCCCACCCTGTGTTCCTGTTACCCAAATAGTTCAGAGCACAGTGGAGAAACAGTGAGATAGCATCTACTGTAAACTTGTTGTGGTGATAGGCAAATTGAGGCAAATCCAGGTAATTTCTAAACCAAGAGTTGACTCATGCCAGAACCAACCTCTCAAAGCATTTCTTTACAGCAGATGTAAGAACACATGTTTCCCCACAAGAAAAATCACACAAACAATGCGCACACACGCACATAGCTCATATAGCGTAATACAAAATTCAGTTATACAAACACATACACACTTCACACACATGTACAAAACCTGCACTACGGAATGCAGATTTTGTACATGAGCTAACATGTGCATGTATATCTAGCTGAAAATGCTCAGAGGTTTTGACAAAGTGAGTGTGGAAAGAAACAGAGTTGATATAAAACGCTAGAATACGTGTCACAGGCATGAACTTGAGGATTTGTTCCTTGAAATAATGTTTGGCATCATTGGAAGAATGTGGGAGGTTAAACTCATTAGAATAAGAGAGGACGGAGAATTAATGTTGAAGCTTTAAGCAACTGGAGGCTCAGGGTCGGTGCAGTGGGTGGAACACCTCATTTGCCTTTTGTTTCTCCAGTGCAGGGAAGACCGCATTGTGAGCATAGGGTGCACAACGCTGTATAGGAAGAAATGCAAGTGAATTGTTACCTCAGCTGGAATAATTGTTTAGATCAATGGATAATCATAAGGTCATAAGGAATAGGAGCAGAATTAGGACTTTCGGCCCATCAAATCTACTCTGTCATTCAATCATGGCTGATCTATCTCTCCCTCCTAACCCCATTCCCATGCCTTCTCCCCATAACCTCTGATACATGTATTACTCAATAATCTATCTATCTCTGCCTTAAAAATATCCACTGACTTGGCCTCCAAAGCATTCTGTGGCAAAGAATTCGACAGATTCATCACCCTCTGACGAAATAAATTTCACATCATCTCCTTCCTAAAAGAACATCCTTTAATTCTGAGGCTAAGACTAGTCCTGGACTCTCCCACTAATGGAAATATCCTCTCCACATCCACTCTATCCAAGCCTTTCACTATTCTGTATGTTTCAATGATGTCCCCCCTCAATCTTCTAAACTTGGAACTTCAGCGATTACTGGCCCAGTGCTGGCAAATGCTCATTGCAGGTTAACTTACTCATTCCTGGAATCATTCTTGTAAACCTCCTCTGGACCCTCTCCAGAGCCAGCACATCCTTCTCAGATATGGTGCCCAAAATTGCTCACAATTGCTCATAGTGGAAGGAAAATGGAAACAGGCAGCTGCTGCCCCTTTGGGCGGCTTGGTGGTGCAGCGGTAGAATCGTTGCCTTACAGTGCCAGAGGCATGGGCTTGATTCTGACTACGGTGCTGCCTGCACAGTGTTTGTATGTTTTCCCTGTGACTGCGTGAGTTTTCTCCAGGTGCTCCGGTTTCCTCCCACACTCTAAAGACTTACAAGTTGATAGGTTAATTGGCTGCGGTAAAAAATTTAAGTTGTCCCTAATATGTAGGATAGTGCTAGTGTACCCTGTGATGGCTTGTCGGTGTGGGCTTGGTGGGTCAAAGTGCCTATTTCCACGCTATACCTTTAAGATCCAAAGTCTAAGGTTCTGTGGTTGGACAGGGAAAATGCTGTCAGAACCGTAGCTGGTGGAAATGAGAGAATGGATAAGTAGGAGTCAGCATGATTAAGGGCCAATGTTTGAATTGATCAGAAGATAACGCACGGAAGCAGGCCCTTCAGCCCAAGAAGACCACGTTGATCATCTATCACCCACTGACACTAATTCTATGTTATCCCAGTTTCGTATCCACTCCTTACATGATTGGGGGATTTTACAGAGGCTAATTAACCTACAAATATGCAAAAGTTGGGAGGAAACAGTGGTGAGCGGAAGGAGGTGCGAACTCCACATAGAGAGCACACAAGGTCAGGATCAAACCCAGGTCTCTGGTGCTGTGAGGCAGCAAATCCATCAGCTGTGTCACTGTGCACAAATTATTTCCCAGGTAATGGTATGAAGCGCACTGACAATGTCACAAAAAGTTAAAAATCTTGAGGCAGTACGCACCTGATTTTGGTGCATGTTGCTTCGATACATTCCCTGCCGACTTGCAATTAAAAATGTTTTGCCCTCAACCATTCTGAGCAGCTCATTAACTTAACACTGATCACTTAGACACATAGAAACATAGAAAATAGGTGCAGGGGGAGGCCATTTGGCCCTTCGAGCCAGCACCGTCATTCATTGTGATCATGGCTGATCATCCCCAATAAATAACCCGTGCCTGCCTTCTCCCCATATCCCTTGATAACACTGGCCCTTAGAGCTCTATCTATTAAATCCATCCAGTGATTTGGCCTTCACTGCCCTCTGTGCAGGGAATTCCACAAATTCACAACTCTCTGGATGATAAAGTGTTTTCTCACCTCAGTCTTAAATGGCCCCTGGTTCTGGACTCGCCCAACATTGGGAACATTTTTCCTGCATCTAGCTTGTCCAGTCCTTTTATAATTTTATATGTTTCTATAAGATCACCCCTCATCCTTCTAAACTCCAGTGAATACAAGCCTAGTCTTTTCAATCTTTCCTCATATGACAGTACCGCCATCCCAGGGATCAATCTCGCAACCTTAGGCTGCACTGCCTCAATCACAAGGATGCCCTTCCTCATATTAGGACACCAAATCTGCAATACTCCAGATGTGGTCTTACCAAGCCCTATACAACTTCAGAAGATCCTCTATACACCTATACTGAAATCCTCTTGTTATGAAGGCCAACATTCCGTTAGCTTTCTTCACTGCCTGCTGTACCTGCATGCCAACTTGCAGTGACCGTTATACAAGGACACCCAGGTCTCGCTGTACCTCCCCCTTACCTAACCTAACCACATTGAGATAATTATCTGCTCCCTTATTTTTACCACCAAAGTGGATAACCTCACATTTATCTATATTATACTGCATCTGCCACGCATCTGCCCACTCACTCAACCTGTCCAGGTCACCCTGCAACCTCCTAACATCCTCTTCACAGTTCACACTGCCACCCAGCTTTGTGTCATCCGCAAACTTGCTAGTATTGCTCCTAATTCCCTCTTCCAAATCATTAATATATATGGTAAACAGTTGTGGCCCCAACACCGAGCCTTGCGGCACTCCACTCGCCACTGCCTGCCATTCTGAAAAGGACCCGTTCACTCCTACTCTTTGCTTCCTGTCTGCCAACCAATTTTCTATTCACATCAACACCCTACCCCCAATACCATGTGCTCTAATTTTAGTCACCAGTATCCCATGCGCGACCTTATCAAAGGCTTTCTGAAAATCTAGATACACTACATCCACTGGCTCCCCTTCATCCATTTTACTTGTCACATCCTCAAAACATTCCAGATTAGTCAAGCATGATTTTCCTTTCATAAACCCATACTGACTTGGACTAATCCTTTTACTGCTATCCAAATGCCCCATTATTACTTCTTTAATAATTGACTCCAGCATCTTTCCCACCATCAAAGTCAGGCTAACTGGTCTGTAATTCCTCGTTTTCTCTTTCGCTCCTAACTTCCAGTTAAAAACTAGTGACGGGCAAAACTCAGGATGGAATCCAAGTACTCCCCAGGGAAGATGAATCATTATATGTTATAATGCTTCATTATTGCTCATGACAGGACATGACAAATTCCCACAGTAACCCAATGATGATATTTTCCACGGGCACAGTGTAAACATAACTACTTGTGCAATGCTTGATGGTAAGTGGAATTAAGTATTCCTTTTCTGTTAACAACATTGAGCCACAACACCGGTGATTCAGATTTGCTCTGTCGTTCACCGTAGAATAAAGCTCCAAGCATGGAGATGCACCATCCACTTTCTCTGTTACTTCCCGTCCACTTTTAAGTCTCAAGAGTTTATGCTGAATCTCATAAATTAATTGATCTACAGCTTTACTCCAAGGGCATATTTTTGTCTCTTAAGAGTGAATTGGCGGGGTAATTCTTAATAAAAGCTAACACCAATGTAATTGCAAAATAAAGTCTGAACCTGTTACTCAATAACTATGGAGGTGACATTGTGACTAATAATGACACCTGTTTTATACGGGCAGAGTTACCACCAGTTTATTGAGCAATATTTAATTATATTATGCATTATACAATATATTATATTTCACAACTAGACTGGTTGTGAAATTTTCTGCAGTCTCAAACTTGTTCTCAGTAGATTTATATTTATTTTACTGCGGACCATTATACAAAGACACGTTAGGTAATGCAACAATATGTCAATGTATTCCCAATCATAATTCAAAATGCGTACGTTGCTTTATGGGTAGTTATAGAGTTACACAGTGAGGAAACAGGCACTTCAGCCCAACTTATCCACGTTGACCAAGGTCTCCATCTAAGCCTGCATTTGGTCCATGTTTCTCTCAATCTTTCCTGCCTTTTAAACATTGTATTTGTACCAACCTCTACCACTTCCCCTGGCAGCTCATACCATTTACCCACCACCCTCTGAGTGATACACATGTCCCTCGGGTCCCCTTTAAATATTTCGCTTCTCACTTTAAACCAACCAACCTGTCCAAACATGTTTCAGAACCGAGGGAAAGACAATCAGTGGGCGACAAAGAGGAGACGAACTTTCCCCCAATGTGACACTAGATTTGGATGTGATTAACAAGGAATAAATACTCCATGGGATTACACTCTCATCTCAATCTACCAGTTTAGAAGTGAATTGACTTCAGGAAGCAGTATGGAATACATGTCCCAATCAGCATCAAAGGTGTCAAAGTGGGTAGGGGGTAGGGTGTTGACGTGGATAGAAAATTGGTTTTGGTCTCCTAATTTGAGGAAGGACAACCTTGTGATTGAGGCAGTGCAGCGTAGGTTCACGAGATTGATCCCTGGGATGGCAGGACTGTCATATGAGGAAAGATTGAAAAGACTAGGCTTGTATTCACTGGAGTTTAGAAGGATGAGGGGGATCTTATAGAAACATAACAATTGTAAAAGGACTGGACAAGCTAGATGCAGGAAAAATGTTCCCAATGTTGGGCGAGTCCAGAACCAGGGGCCACAGACTTAGAATAAAGGGGAGGTCATTTAAGACTGAGGTGAGAAAAAACTTTTTCACCCAGAGAGTTGTGAATTTATGGGATTCCCTACCACAGAGGGCAGTGGAGGCCAAATCACTGGATGGATTTAAGAGTTGGATAGAGCTCCAGGGGTTAGTGGAGACAAGGGATATGGGGAGAAGGCAGGCACGGGTTATTGATAGCGGACGATCAGCCATGATCACAATGAATGGCTGGTGCTGGCTCGAAGGGCCGAAGGGTCGAATGGCCTCCTCCTGCACCTATTTTCTATGTTTCTAAAGTGGAAATGGGTGAGCTTCAAATTCATTGGCATTAACACTGAACAATAGCTTCATTTAAGCTTTGAGAATCCAAACACCTAGTTCAAACCAAACCCCTCAGTTCCTGGTTGATAGACATTTAATGGACAAAACAGCATTTAAAAGACATTTGGACAGGTGCATGGATAGGAAAGATGTAGAGGAAATGTAGAAACAAGGAACTATGAAGAAGGGTCTAGACCTGAATCATTACCCATTCCGTCTCTCCAGAGATGCAGCCTGTCCCGTAGAGTTACTCCAGCATTTTGTGCATATCTTCGGATATGTATATCTGCAGATATAAACAAAAGGAAACAAAAATGCCAGAGTAACTCAGCAAATGTCAGGTAGCATCCCTGGAGAACATGGATAGGTGACGTTTCAGGTTAGGTCTGGAGAAGAGTCCTATCTTTTTCATCTATCCACTTCTCCAGGGATGCTGCCTCACCCGTTGAGTTACACAAACGTCTTGTACCTTTTCTTCACTTCCTTGTTTCTACTTCATTGAAAAATCCGTCTAGGTTGTAGGACCCTTGCTATGCACATTTGAATAGCTCAATATTAACATCTCAATGATATTTTATCAGCTGAGATGTTTGCTTGGGCAGGTTCAAATTACTTTGAATAATTATTCTGTCAACTCTTTGCTGAACAAATTGACAAATAACATATACGCAGTTTTAGATGGAAATCTGAATTCTAGGAAGATGCACTGATCATTTGATAACTGACAGTAATCTCCAAGGATGGCATTTGAAGCAAAACAGCCAGCATGTAATCTCATTTTCAATTGACGGAATGCACATATCTTAACTCAGATCGCATTTCATTTGCAGGTCAGAAAAATGTAGTAATGTTAGTTGGTGTCATGTGATGATTGTCTTTCAGTCATGTTGTTCTGATCATGTTTCATGTTATTTTACTTTCTGTCTATTAATGTCGCTTCCTCTTAACTCCAACTGTACAGTGGTGCTGCCAGTTGAGTCGCTGCCTCCCAGCTCCAGGGAATCCAGTTCAATCCTGATTTCAGGAGCTGTCTGTGTAGAGTTTGCATGTTCTCCATGGAACCATGCAGGTCTCCATCAGTTCTTAATCTGACACTTATATCCTGGCCTGCTGACATGTTAATTACTTTAAATTCACCATCCACATTTCCTTATGCATGACTAATCTCTGCTGTTTTCTCTGAGATCAGGTTAGTTTCTCGGGGCAATTTTTCTTGATCCTGAGCTCTGAAATTTCAAACACACAACTGCCACCTATTATTGAACAAACTGCGAGATACAGCAGGTCAGTCAGCATCTGTGAGGGAAAGGTACAGACAACATTTTGGTTTGGGACCCTTCTACAGACTCTGACTTCAGGTACCACCCCACCTCAGACTAATTTCCTTTTATGAAGTTGCATAAAACTCACAACCTCTGGTGGGTTTTAGCAATGTTGTTCTCTGTTGATCTTGCCTCCTGCTACATTTATACAGAAGGGATATTTTTGTTAAGCAGTTGGTAGTACTCAGTGAATTTCTTCAATACAAACAATGTGTTCTTTATGTGACTACATGGGTTTTCTCCGCATGCTCCGATTTCATCCAATACTCCTGCTTTGTAGGTTAATTGGCTTCTGTATATTGTAAAAATTGTCTTTAGTGTGTTGGATAGTGTTAGTGTACGAGGTGATTGTTGGTCGGCGTGGATACAGTGAGCCGAAGGGCCTATTTCTGTGTGTTATCAGTAAAATCTCCTCTTCACCCCTGGGTTTTAAAGGAAGTGGCCAAAAGGAAAGTGGCTGCAATTTTTCCCACACTTTTTGAATTCCAGCAGCTACAGGCAGATTCAAAATCCGTGGATCTGACCTCCACAGTTCTCAGAGGCAAAGAATTCCAAAGATTCATGGCCCTCTGCAACAGGAAGTTCTGACACACCTCCGTTTTAAATGGATCACACAACAATCTTGTAACTGTGGCCCTCGTTCAAGAATCTCCCGCTGCTGGAAACATGTCAACACCCTACAGAGCACTGCAACAATGTGAGGTTGTAGATCTCCCGAGAGTTAAATGCCCAGGGACAGATTATATAATCAATTTGGATTGAGAATGCACAGGGCATGATTAGTGAGTTTGCAGTTTGACACTAAAGCGGGCGGAATTGCAGATAGCAAAAATGGTTTTCGAAAATTAAAAGTTTAAAGACTTTTTTACAGGTACATGGATAGTTTTAGAGGGATGTGAGCCAAATGTGGGCAGGTGGGAATACTGGGAAAGATATACAGTGGCTTGCAAAAGTTTCCATACCCCATGAACTTTTCCACATTTTGTCACGTTACAACCACAAACATAAATGTATTTTATTGGGATTATATGTGATAGACCAACACAAAGTGGTGCATAATTGTGAAGTGGAAGGAACATGATACATGGTTTCCAAATGTTATTACAAATAAAAAAGTGAAAAGTGTGGCGTGCAAAAGTATTCATCCCCCCTGAGTAGAACCACCTTTCGCTGCAATTACAGCTGCAAGTCTTTTGGGGTATGTCTCTACCAGCTTAGCACATCTAGAGACTGAAATTTTTGCCAATTCTTCTTTGCAAAATAGCTCAAGCTCAGTCAGATTGGATGGAGAGCAACTGTGAACAGCAATTTTCAAGTTTTGCCAGCGATTCTCAATTGGATTTAGGTCTGGACTTTGACTGGGTCATTCTTACACATGAATATGCTTTGATCTAAATCATTCCATTGTAGCTCTGGCTGTATGTTTAGGGTCGTTGTCCTGCTGGAAGGTGAACCTCCGCCCCAGTCTCAAGTCTTTTGCAGACTCTAACAGGTTTTCTTCCAAGATTGCCCTGTATTTGGCTCCACCCATCTTCCCATCAACTCTGACCAGCTTCCCTGTTCCTGCTGAAGAAAAGCATCCCCACTGCATGATGCTGCCACCACCATGTTTCACAGTGGGGATGGTGTGTTCAGCGTGATGTGCAGTGTTAGTTTTCCGCCACACATAGCGTTTTGCATTTAGGCCAAGAACGTCAATTTTACTTCGGAGTCACGTGAGTGACTACGTGAAGAAGAGCCCGCCTCACGCTGGTAACGGCATGACGTCGACGCTGACGGCGAAAGAAGGAGCTGCGGTAAGGAGCAGCTCCTCGCAGCGGTCGGAACGGCCCGCAGGTAAGTGAAGTTACATCGGCGCGGGTTTTAGGTTACGCTGGATGGTTCCAACAGCGAAACTAAAAGTAAAAATTTAGACGTTAACGTGCTGATTGAGCACAAGATAAATTTTAACAAAATGGAGAAATCGGGAAGGAAGGCTTCGCGGGTGAAAAGAGCCTCCCGGGGTGAAAGTAAATATACGGGAAGCGAAGCTAGAGTGGACCCGGTTCCGATACCGTTGGCCACTGATTTACCCGATATAGAATTTCCAGATTCTCCGGAAATTATAACCACGGAGGAATATGCTCCTAAGAAATGCAAAAAGAAAACTGTGAGGCCCGTGGTTTCTGATGATTCTGATTTTGAAAGACCTCCAGATAATAAAAATATGTGGCTAAAAATGGAGCATATGGAGAAAGTTCTCCAAACTATTATGAGACAAGGGTCACAGTACCCTCATGAATCCCAGAAAATCCCTGAGGGGTTTCAATATGATGAATATGGCTGTGGGCCAAGTTGGGAATATGATACTCCAGACCCACGATTTGGGCTGGAAGAAGTCTCATGGGATAATATCCCGATGGAATTAGGGCTGCAGAAGGCAGACCCTGCTGAATTTGAAATGATTTTTGAAAGCACGCCACAAAGTAAAAAGAAAAGGCTTGATCTGCCTAGGATAGCACAAAGTTTTGCTATACCCGAAGGAAGTGGTGAGGATATGGAAGAAAGCCTAGCTGCCAATATAAATTATATGGTATCTCACCAGCTTCATAATACTGTGATGAATGAATTATCAGAATTATATAAAGCACCAGGCAATTGTGCCTCATTGGAAGTGCCTACGGTGAATCCGATGGTATGGGCATCTATGACTCCAAGTATGAGAGCCCAAGAAATGAAATTTCAAAAGGTGCTAAAATTATTTTCGGCTGCCATCACGGCATTTGGCAGGCAAATGGAGAATCTGGAAATGGACAAGACTCAAAAAGATACTTTGGGTTTAATGTGCAATTCGTTTTATGAGATCAATTGCATGAGGAAAATGGCGATTCGGCCCATATTTCACCCTAGATATGCAAGCCTGTGTCAAGAAAGTGGAGTTCAAGCTCCTGGATATTTGTTTGGAGAAAATCTGCCGAAACAACTGAAGCAGTTGGATGAAGAAGCTAAAATTTTTTAGCACTATTAAGCCTTTTGTCTTTGGACAAAGAAAAGGGTTTTCGGCCCGAAGGAGTTCTGATTTTCGTTATAGAGGCAGAAATTTGTCACGAAGGTATTATCGTGCTACACAGGCCACTGCTTCCCTGCATTCGGAAAGAGGAGACCATCACGCTCCTATGGAGAGGTATTAAAGACTTCTATCCTTAAAGAAACTGTGGATGAATCTCCAGTTGGAGGGAGATTGCAAAAATTTTATAATGCCTGGCTTAATATTACTTCTGATCGATTTATATTACAAGCAGTTTCAGGAGCTATTATTATCTTTAAAGAAGGGGTCAATCCTCCTGTACAGAATAAACCTGCTTATGCTTATGTGTTTTCTCCAGAAGAAAGAATGGAGATTGATGTGGAAATTGGCAAATTATCCGAAAAAGGGGTAATTGAAAAAACTTATGAACATAAGCATCAATTTGTCTCTAATATATTTCGCAGAGATAAGAAAGATGGTGGTTGTAGAATTATTCTAGACCTTACAGATCTAAATAAGTTTGTAGAATACAAACGTTTTAAGATGGAGACATTTAAAACTGCAAAATATTTGATTTCAGCAGGTTCTTATATGGCTAAGATTGATTTGAAAGACGCCTATTATTCTGTACCAATTCATCATCTTTTTCGGAGATACTTAAAGTTTTATTGGCAGGGGCAATTATGGCAGTTCAAAGCTTTACCAAATGGATTAAGTTCAGCTCCTAGACTCTTTACAAAACTGTTGAAACCAGTTTTAGCTCAATTAAGAGCACAGAAACACATTGTAATGGCTTATCTGGATGATATTCTGATTATTAATGATAGTCAAGAGTCAGCTGAGCACTCAGTTTCAGTTACTAAAGCTTTGTTTAAAGAGCTTGGATTCTTAATTCATCCAATTAAATCCCAGCTGCAGCCAGTTCAATCAATTGATTTTCTGGGGTTTGTAATTAACTCAGTGACTATGTTAGTTACGTTGCCAGCAAAGAAGACAAATGATATTTTGCAAATGTGTAATTACCTCATTCACAAACCTTATCCCTCCATCCGAGAAGTGGCAAAAGTCATTGGTACACTAGTGGCAGCTTTTCCGGCAGTGGAATTTGGGCCATTACATTATCAAAATCTTCAAAGGGACAAAGTAAGGGCTCTTAAAGATAAGGCAGGTCACTTTGACAGACCTATGCAATTAACAAAGAAAGCAGTATTGGAATTGCAATGGTGGGTTGAAAATGTCCCACAAGCTGCTAAGAAGATCATGATTAAACAGCCTGAAATGGTTTTGCAAACAGATGCTAGTGCTCTCGGATGGGGGGCCACAGATTTATCTTCCAGTTGTGGAGGTAGATGGAAAACTGAAGAGCAAGTGTTTCTCCAAAAGTATGGTATTAACTATTTGGAGTTATTGGGGGTCTTTTATGGGCTTAAAGCATATTGTTCTGCTAAACAATGTCTGCATGTATTAATACAATTAGACAATAAAACGGCTGTGGTTTACATTAATCACATGGGGGGAGTTAGATCAGTATCATGTGATTGTCTGGTCAATGAGATATGGCAATGGTGTATTGGTCGGCAGATATGGATTTCAGCAAGCTATATTCCAGGTAAAGACAATGTGGTAGCAGATGGAAGGTCCAGGATTTTTAAAGATAATACGGAATGGATGCTTAAGCCAGCAATATTTAAGAATATTGTTAGACGATTTGGGTTGCCAGAAATTGATTTGTTTGCATCCAGGCTTAATCATCAATTGCCTCATTATGTGTCTTGGGAACACGATCCGGACGCAGTTGCAGTAGATGCATTTTCATTACACTGGGGAAAAATGTTTTTTTTATGCTTTTCCACCATTTGCTCTGATCCAGAGATGCTTGAAGAAAATAGAGCAAGATTCAGCTTCCGGATTGTTGGTAGTGCCAAATTGGCCAACTCAACCTTGGTTCCCAGTTATGCTAAATATGATTAAAGAACCATATATGCAGATTCCTAACTGTAGTGATATCTTGACTAATCCAGTAACAAATGAAGGTTACCCATCATATGCATATATGAATTTGTTAATCTGCAGGTTTTGACCAGACCACTACAGGAACTGGGATTGTCGGACCAAACTTTGACAGTTATTGGTGCATCATGGCGACATAGCACACAGAAACAATATATGACACATATTAAGAAATGGGAAGAATTTTGCACACAGTCAAATATTTCTGATGAATCTGTGAATGTTACTCATGTTTTGGAATTCCTTGCCAATTTGCACTTTGGGCAACATTTAAGTTACAGTGCCATTAACACTGCACGCAGTGCCTTGTCGTCCTATTTAGGACTTATGATTGGTGAGAAGTCAATTGGGTCGCATCCATTAATATCACGATTCATGAAAGGAATTTTTCACATGAATCCGCCAAAACCTAGATATACAGAGATTTGGGATGTGAGCATAGTACTTGCTCTACTTAGAGAATGGACGCCAATTGAAGGGTTGACATTGGATAGGTTAACATTGAAATTGGTCATGTTAATGGCACTGGTCTCAGCCCAAAGAGTGCAAACTTTACAAATGTTGCGTTTAAACTGTATGCATGTGACTACAGATAACGTTGTATTCTATGTTTACGATCTGATCAAACAAAGTAGACCAGGGAGATCTGGAACAAAGGTAACCTTTCAAGCTTTTCATATTGAGCCTGCTTTGTGTGTGGTTAGACATTTGAACCAATATATTAAAGTTACGGACACTTTTCGAGGAAACGAAAAGACATTGCTGCTTACGCACAAAAAGCCACACACAAAAGCTTCAGTTCAAACTATCTCAAAATGGTTGAAACAGGTGTTGGTTTTAGCGGGAGTAGACACTGATGTCTTCAAATCTCACTCCACCAGGGCGGCAGCTACGTCCGCGGCGAAGGGGCGGGACGTACCTCTCGAGCATATTTTAAAAATCGCAGGGTGGAGTAAAGAAGAAACTTTTTCAAAGTTCTACAACAAACCTGTTCACACTATGACAAGCTTTGGACACGCGGTGTTGGGAGCACTATAATCACCTGCTTTGTTTGCTATTAATTGCTATAATCAGTTGTGTAGTCACTGATATCTTTTGTCACTTGTAATCATTTTTTTCCCTCAAATATAAGGAGGGTATTATATGGTCTTTCAACCATTAAAAAATTTTAAATTGTGAAAAAGATCTAACTTTTGTCTGCTTTCTCATGTATGTGTTTACTTAGCCGGACTGTCGTACGGATTAATTCTACGACATAAAAAACACAGAAAGCTTTAAAACTCTTCACGTAGTCACTCACGTGACTCCGAAGTAAAATAGTAAGATTAAACGAGAACTCACCTGTTCGAAGTTTGATCGTTATTTTACGAGGAGTTACGATGAGGGATTACGTGCCCTCCACTCCCACCCTCGTAAAATAAATGATCAAATGGTGGTTCTAAGTCTTTTTATGGGCCTTACTATGTTACTCCGGCTTTGGTGTTCTGTGTTTTTCATGCCGTTGCTTTGAAGTATGCCGTTACCAGCGTGAGGCGGGCTCTTCTTCACGTAATCCCTCATCGTAACTCCTCGTAAAATAACGATCAAACTTCGAACAGGTGAGTTCTCGTTTAATCTTACTATTTTGGTCTCATCAGACCAGAGCACCTTCCTCCACATGTTTGCTGTGTCCCCCACATGGCTCGTGGCAAACTGCAAATGGGACTTCTTATGGCTTTATTTCAACAATGGCTTTCTTCTTGCCACTCTTCCATAAAGGCCCGATTTGTGGAGTGCACAACCAATAGTTGTCCTGTGGACAGATTCTCCCATCTGAGCTGTGGACCTCTGCAGCTCCTCCAGAGTTACCTTGGCTGCTTCTCTGATCAATGCTCTCCTTGCCCGGCCTGTCAGTTTAGGTGGACGGCCATGTCTTGGTAGGTTTGCAGTTGTGCCATACTCTTTCCATTTTCGGATGATGGATTGAACAGTGCTCTGTGAGATGTTCAAAGCTTGGGATCTTTTTTTATAACCTAACCCTGCTTTAAACTTCTCCACAACTTTATCCCTGACCTGTCTGGTGTGTTCCTTGGGCTTCATGATGTTGTTTGTTCACTAATGTTCTCTAACAAACCTCTGACGCCTTCACAGAACAGCTGTATTTATACTGAGATTAGATTACACACAATTGGGCTTTATTTACTAATTAAGTGACTTCTGAAGGCAATTGGTTGCACTGGATTTTATTTTGGGGTATAAGAGTAAAGGGGGCTGAATACCTTTCGCACGCCACACTTTTCAGTTTTTTATTTGTAAAAAAATTTGAAAACCATGTATCATTTTCCTTCCACTTCACAATTATGCGCCACTTTGTGTTGGTCTAGGACATAAAATCCCAATAAAATACATTTACGTTTGTGGTTGTAACGTGACAAAATGTGGAAAAGTTCAAGGGGTATGAAAACTTTTGCAAGCCACTGTACATGGACTTAGATGGACAGGGCTGATTAGGGATAGTTAGCATTGCTTTTGTACATGGGAAGTCATGTCTCATGAATGTGACATTTTTGAAGATGTGACCAAAATGGCTGATGAGGGCAAAGCTGTAGCTGTTGTATATATGGATTTCAGCAAGGCATTTGACAGGGCTCCACATGGTACGCTGCTCTGGGAGGTTAGATCGCATGGGATCCAAGGAGAGATAGCTGAATGGATTGAAAATTGACCATGGAAGGAAGCATAGGGTAATGATGGAAGGTTGTTTTTCGAATTGGAGGCCTGTGATTAGTGATGTACCTCAGGGTTTGTTGCTGGGGCCATTGCTGTTTATCATCAATTTCAATGATTTAGATGAGAATATCCATGTCATGATTAGCAAGTTTGCAAATGGCAAAAGTGGGTGGCTTTGCAGATAGTGAAGATGGTTGTGAAAAACTGCAGCAAGATCTTGATTGGTTGGACATGTAGAATGAGGAATTTAGTGGAAGTTGAAAATGGGTCTACACAGTGAGTGGTAGGGCTCTGGATGTGTTGTAGAGCAGAGGTACCTAGGTGGGTAAGAACATAATTTCTTGAAAGTGGTATCACTGGTAGATTGGGCAGTCAAAAAGGTTTTCGGCACATCGGCCTTTATCAGTCAGAGCATTGAGTACAGTAGTTGGGAGGCTATGTTTCTGTTACAGGTATATGAGGCATTGGAGAAGCCACATTTAGAGTAATGTTTTCAGTTCTGTGCATCATGTTATTGGAAAATGTTGTCAAGCTGGAAAGGGTGCAGAGAAGATTTATGAGGATGTTGTCAGGACTCGAGGGGTTGAGCTATGGGGAGAGGTTACGCAGGCTAGGGCTTTGTTCCTTAAAGGTTTAGTTTAGTTTTGTTTAGTTTAGAAATACAGCATGGAAACAGGCCCTTCGGCCCACCGGGTCCGAGCTGACCAGAGATCCCCGCACATTAACACTATCCTGCACCCACAAGGGACAATTTTTTTGTACATTTACAAAGCCAATTAACTTATAAACCTGTATATCTTTGGAATGTGGGAGGAAACCGAAGATCTCAGAGAAAACCCACGCAGGTCATGGGGAGAATGTGCAAACTCCGTACAGACAGCACCCGTAATTGGGATTGAACCCGGGTCTCCGGCGCTGCATTCGCCGAAAGGCAGCAACTCTACCGCTGCACCACCGTGACCGCCCTAAAAAGGCAGGTGAACAAAATCATGAGAGGAATAGATCAGGTAAACGCACATAGTCTTTTGCCCAGAGTAGGGGAAGCGAGAGCCAGAGGACATAGGTTTATGGTGAGGGGGGAAAGATTTAATAGGAACCTGAGGGGTAACCTTATTAAACACAAAGAGTGGTGGGTGTATGGAACGAGCTGCCGGTGGAAGTAGTTGAGGCAGGTACTATTGTTACGTTTCAGGAACATTTAGATAGGTACCTGGATAGGGTAGGTTTAGACGGTTATGGGACAAACGCAGGCAGGTGGGACTAGTGTAGATGGGACATGTTGATCGGCATGGGCAAGTTGGGCCGAAGGACCTGTTTCCATGCTTTATGAAAGGAAGTAAAGCAATGACTGCGGTCACCGGTTCCCAAGTTCCTACTAACAACTTGGAAGGTTGTATTGCGTTCTTTCGAGAGTGTGGGATTCCTGTCTAGTTTTTAGTTTAGTTTAGATGTATAGCATGGAAACAGGCACTACAGCCTGCCGGGTTCACACCGACCACAGTTCACCAGTACACTCGTTTTATCCTACACACATAGGGAGAATTTTACAGAAGCTAATTAACCTACAAACTGCACATCTTTGGAATGTGGGAAGAAAGCGGAGCATCCAGAGAAAACCCACACAGTCATAGGGAAAGCGGACAAACTCCACACAAACAGCATCCATAGTCAGGATTAAACTCGGGTCTCTGGCTCTGTGAGGCGGCAGCTCTACTACTGCGCCACTGTGCCCTCCAAATTGTATATTGGTAACTGTCTAATTGGTAGGCAGCAGCAACATTAACTACCATGCAATGTATGGTACACAAAAAGCTGGAGAAACTCAGCGGGTGCAGCAGCATCTAAGGAGCGAAGGAGATAGGCGACGTTTCGGGTCGAGACCCTTCTTCAGACTGCTAGGCGACGTTTCGGGTCGAGACCCTTCTTCAGACTGGTAGGCGACGTTTCGGGTCGAGACCCTTCTTCAGCATCTGCAGTTCCTTCTTTAAAAAAAATACCATGCAATGTATGTCCTGTTGTGATATTACAATGGCAATGTGTGCTTTGGAAACAACCTTGAATACAGAAACAGGCTTTGAACCTGGCGTGGTTCGACTTGTTGCATGAGGTGTGTGAGATTTTAATAGCAAGCTGAGCCATAATTATTGCTCGGCAAACATTAACTTAAAAAATCTTAATGTTATTTACCTTGATTTTAACTTGTCCAAGTAAACCTAAATCTAATAGGGTAACGTACACTTTTTAAAAACTTTTAGAGAATTTCTATGCCCTTGTGAGTTCTATTGCAAACATTGAGCATTCCCTGCTGTGTAAGATGTTCAGTGGACACTACGGATAACAGTGGGTTAGTAGAGCAGCTGCCTCTCAGAGCAAGTGACCCAGGTTTAATCCCTGACCTCCAGTGCTGTCTGTGTCAATTCACACATTCTCTATGACCACATGGATTTCCTTCGGGTGCTCCAGTATTTTCCCACATCTCAATGATGTGTAGGTTGGTCAGTTAATTGGCCACTACAAATTGACCCTTGTTTGTATCTGAGGGGCAGAATCCGGGAAAATGACGGGAATGTGTGCAGAATAGGTAACATAGAAAACTAAGTGGGATTGGGATTGCTCTGAGAGCTAGCATAGTCTCGATGGGCCAAACATATGTTATAAGGAGATATGGAGTGTTGCCAGCCAAACATAATGCCTGCGTATTTGTAGACTACATTAAACAATTGCTGTTCCAGGCGTACACTGGCCCTATCCCCAAACTCTATCTTGTTACATTGACGACTGCATCAGCGCTACCTTCTGCATCCATGCAGAATACATGGACTTCATCAACTTCACCACCAATTTCCATCCTGCACTCAAATTTACTTGGACCATCTCTGACACGTCCCTCCCCTTTCTTGATCTCACAGTCTCCATCACAGGAAATAGACTATCGACTGATGTCTATTACGAACACACTAACTCTCACAACTACCTCAACTTCACTTCTTCCCACACTGCTTCCTGCAAAGATTCTATCCCCTACTCCCAATTCCTCCATCTATGCCGCATCTGCAGCCCAAGATGAGGTGTTCCATACGACGACATCTGAGATGTCCTCATTCTTTAGGGAATGGGGGTTCCACCTCCCATCATAGATGAGGCCCTCACCCGTGTCTCCTCCTACTGTGCAGCTCCGCCCTTGCTCCCCCTCCCCCTAGTCGCAATAGAGACAGAGTTCCCCTAGTCCTTACCTTTCACCCCATCAGCCATCGTATACAACACATAATCCTCCAAATTCTTCGCCACCTCCAACGGGATCCTAACACCAGTCACATTTTCCCATCTCCACCTCTTTCCGCCTTCCGAAGGAGACCGTTCCCTCCGCAACTCCATGGTTAACTCATTCCTTCCCACCCAAACCACCCGTCCTCAGGTACCTTCCCCTGCAACCGCAGAAGAAGCAACACCTGTTGCTATACCTCCTCACTCGACTCTGTCCAGGGACCCGACAGTCCTTTCAGGTTAGGCAGAGATTCTCTCGCACATCCTCCAACCTCAACTACTGTATCCATTGATCAAGATGTGGACTCTTACACATCGGTGAGACTGAATGTAGACTGGGCGATCGTTTCGCCGAATACCTTCGCTCCGTCCGCCTGAACTTACTTGATCGCCCAGTTGCTAAACACTTTAATTCTCTTCCCATTCCCACGCAGACATTTCTGTCCTTGGTCTCTTCCATTGTCAGAGTGAGGCTAAAAGCCAATTAGGGGAACTCATATTTTGCTTGGGCAGCCCAGTAGTATTGATTTCTCTGACTTCAAGTAATCCCGGCACACCCTCTCTCTAGATCTCTCCCCCACCAAAGTCAAGTCAAGTCAAGAGAGTTTATTGTCTTGTGTCCCAGATAGGACAATGAAATTCTTGCTTGCTGCAGCACGACAGAATATTGTAAGCATAAATACAGAGCAGTTCAGTGTGTCTATATAGCATAGACCACACATATACACATGAATAAACAGATAAAGTGCAATAGGGTGTTACAGTTCAGAGTTTGTTTGATGACGAGTTTAATAGCTGTGGGGAAGAAGCTGGATGTACCAGATTTCAGGCTACCATACCTTCTACCTGATGACAGCGGAGAGATGAGTGTGTGGCCAGGATAGTGTGGGTCCTTGATGATGTTCGCTGCCTTTTTGAGGCAACGACTGTGATAGATCCCTTCGATGGTGGGGAGGTCAGAGCCGATGATGGACTGGGCAGTGGTCACAACTTGCTGCATTCTTTCCCGCTCATGGACACTCAAGTTGCTGAACAAAGACACGTTGCAACCAGTCAGTATGCTCTCTACTGTAAACCATGCGCCTGTAGAGGTTTGACAGAGTCCTCTTTGACATACCGACTCTCCGTAATCTTCTCAGGAAGTAGAGGCGCTGATGTGCTTTCTTTATAATTGCATCAGTGTGCTGGGACCAGGAAAGATCTTCGGAAATATGCACACCCAGGAATTTGAAGTTCTTGACCTTTTCCACCATCGTCCTGTTGATATAAACGGGATTGTCGCACCAGCTTCTCGTTTTCACCCAACAAACAGCTAACAATGGCCTGTTTCCTTTATCATTGTTACTTTTTGGCATATCTTTCATTCATTGTTCTTTATCTCTCATTTCCCTTATCCCTAACAAGTCTGAAGAAGGGTCTCGACCCAAAAAGTCACCCATTCCTTCTGTCCAGAGATGCTGTCTGTCTCGCTGAGATACTCCGGTTTTTTTGTGTCTGTCTTTGGTTTAAACCGGCATTTGCAGTTACTTCCTAAACATAATAAATCTGTTTGCTTTCCAATGAGGGAAAAAACGTTGAGCTGGCAGAAAGATTTGATCGCAGAGCAAACAAAGTTACTGAGTTTTGAAAACAGGGTGCACTTAAAGCGTGAGGAAACTGTGTTTATTTACAGTAGAAACCACAGCTTCTTCCAGTGAGTGGATAATAACTTCATATAAGTCACACGTTTCAAATCAATCAGCATCATTACAGCAATGTCATCAAGCAGCTTGACTGATAGTGGAATTGCACAATCATCGGCCTGGGAAGAGCATTGTTAACATCCTTCACTGGGTTCACTGGTTTAATGTTGCTTTTATTGTCACATGTGTGAATTGAAAGCACACAATGAAGTTTTTTTTTTAATTATTTTTTTTTAAATTAGAAGCAATGTACAGTAGTATAAACCGTAACATATAACATAATACATTTTGTGAACAACTTCTTGTTTTAAATTTAATAATAATAGAGAAATAAGAGAAGAAAGAAAAAGAGAGAAAAGAAAAGAGTAAGGAAAGTAATGATGTGTAAACCCCTGGAGTACTACTCCAGGAGTTGACAATTGAAAGTTTGTGGATAGAGAGAAGGAACCCATGAAGTAGGGAAAAAAAAGGAAAAAAACACAAAAACAAACAAACAAAAAAACAAAAACTAAAAGGGGATATACCTACTTCATATCTTTCCACACCCCTCACCCAGTTCAGAAACGGTTAATTTCCGGAGTTATGTTGCACCATATTATACTTGTAATAAATCGATGAAAGGAGACCATATCTTTAAGAATTGCTCTGATTTTCCTGCTAGGACGAATCTCATATTTTCGAGATGTAACATTTCAGACATGCTTGTGATCCACATTTTAAGCATTGGGGTGGGTGCATTTTTCCAAAATTGGAGTCTACATTTTTTTGCCGTTATCAAGCCATAGTTAAGGAAACAACTTTGAAATTAAGTTAGCTCTGGGCAGGCTCCCGCTGTTCCGAAAATAATCAATTCTAAGTTTGGGTCCAATTTTATTTTAAATAGTTTTGTAAAGATTTCAAAGATTTATGCGGGAGACGAAGGAGTGTGCTTTAGTTGCTTCTTGAGATAAACATTTATCACAGATGGGGGCCACATTTGGAAACATTTTATTCAGTTTGGTTTTCGAGTAATATAGTCTATGTAAAATTTTTTATTGGATTAGGATATATCTTGCATTAATTGAGCATTTATGTACATATAGCAGATATTTATCCCATCTATCTTTAGAAATTTTCATAGTAAGTTCATGTTCCCACTCTCTTCTAATTGCATCTGATGATGATATTTCTATATTTAGAATGGTATTATATGTGTGATATTGAGTTATTTACTTCAGCCTTTCTGTTCATACCTTCATCTAATATATCTGACATCAGAGTTTAGTATTCTTGTGTATGTTTTATCAAATAATCTCGAATTTGAAGGTATCTATAATAGTGATTACTTTTCAAATTGTATTTGTTTTAATTTTTGAAATGATAAAAGGTTTCCCATTTCATACATATCTCCAAACGTTTTAATTCCTATTCTTTCCCAGTGAGTAAATGTTTTATCAATAATAGATGGTTTAAACGGCGGATTATTAGCTATAGGAGAGAGAAAGATAGGTTTCTTAATTTAAGAGTAGATTTTATTTGTCTCCAAATTCGTAATGTGCTATGGATAATTGGATTTTTCTTGTATATTGTATTCTTCAATTTTATTAGGGTGAGAAGGATCGCTCCTATGTTAAAAGGCGAACAATCCTCTCTCTCCATTACTATCCAGTCAACCTGTTGGGCTGAATTGTCCAACCAATTAATTACATTTTTAATATTCACTGCCCAGTAGTAATACAAGAAATTGGGGAGTGTCAGTCTGCCAAATTCTTTGGGTTTACATAAGTATCGTCTGCGGATTCTATGGGATTTACAGTCCCAAATAAAATTTGTGATGTGGGAAACGAGTTTTTTGAAAAAGTTTTTAGGTAGGTATATTCGTATTGATTGAAATAAGTACAACATTTGTGGGGGAAAAAATCATTTTTATGGCATTTATTCTGCCTATTAAAGACATATGTAGTGTTTTCCAAAATTGAATCAAGGCATGTAATTTGGTAAGGGCATATAGTTTGTATTAAATAGAGAGTTGTATTTTCTGGTAATTTGGATACCCAGATATTTAAATTTGTCTATAGCAATTCTAAAGGGGAATTTTAAAAGCTGTGTCGGCTCTTGAGGTTTTAGCGTCATGATTTCGCTTTTGTTCCAGTTTATTCTATATCCTGAGAAGGAACCAAATTCCTTTATTAAATTTAACATGTTTGGTATACTAATTTGTGATTTTGTAATATATAATAGTACGTCATCTGCATATAGTGATATTTTATTATTAGAGTGTTTAGTGTTATAACCGTGGATATTCAGGTGCATTCTTATACTTTCAGCTAAGGGCTCTATCGCAAGAGAAAATAGCAGGGGTGATAATGCACAACCCTGTCTATTGCCCCTGGATAGTTGAAATTTCTGAGACAATATGTTATTGGTCAATATTCTAGCAGACAATGAAGTTCTTTTCTTACAATCAGTCGAGTAGAGTATTGCCATAACCAAGCACATCCCCGATCAGCAAATTGTACAGAAATAGTCTACTGTCTACCCTTAGTGCATTAGTTATAAACTGTCCCACATGGTTCCTGGCTTACTGTCCTTGAACACTCTGCACTATCATGCATGACTGTGCTGGATGCGAGAGATACCACTGCACTGATCCCACACAACAAAAGAGATGTCTCTTCACTGTGATCATTAGGTGTTTGCTGTGGTGTCCCATGAGGAGCTCAAAAGTGAGTAGCTCAAAGCACTACTGCTTTGTTGCTTGCCATTAAGTCCTGGCCAATGCATCTTTGGTGGACTTGCATGAGAGAACAAGATTTGAGAATTTGTTATTGGGCAGCACTGAGGCAGAGTTGGTCGAGCCCCTGCTTTACAACACCAGAGACCCGAGTTTGATCCTGACTTCATTCTCATATTCTCACTATTTCTTCCGGGTGCTCCAGTTTTCCACATCCTAAAGACGTGTGAATTTGCAGGTTAATTGTCATCTGTAAATAGTCCCTAGTGTTTAGGGAGCGGATGCGAAAATGGGATAACATAGAACTCATGCAAACAGGTGATCAATGGTCAGTGTGGACTTGGTGTGAGTGGACTCTACCAGCTGTGCCACTGCCACCCAATAACTAATTTTCAGATATTCTTCTCTTGTCCGAGTCCAAAAAATATGTATTGACCTAAACTTAATGGCAAGTAACAAAGCAACAAACCTGCATGCCTTTTGGATGCATATGGATTATGTTTCCATGCTATCTCTTTCAATCAATCAATCACTTTTCAAAATAACACTGCCGCTAGAAAACAGACTTAGAAAATAAGAAATGCTCAGCAATTAGGCAGAATCAGTGAAGAGAGAAGCAGAACTAATGTTACAGATTGATGATAGGAGAGACCATTTGAGTTAATGTGTAAGAATTTTGAGTTAATGTTTTTGAGTTTAATTTTCCACAGCATTTTGTTTCTATTATTTGAGTACATGTTTAAGGTTGCTTACCTTATATTAAATGTTCTCCGGTGTTGTTGATCTGAAGAATTATCTCTGTTTCCCACTCCACAGATGCTGCCTGACCTGCTGAGTAAACACAGCACCTTCTGTTTTTTTTTTACAAAGAACATTTCAGATGCAGGGAACGGAGTGATATGGATTATTTGCAGGCAGATAGGGGTTGGTCTTGGCATCATGTTCGGCACGGACATTGTCGGCTGAAGGGCCTGTTCCTATGCTGTACTGCTCTATGTTATATCCTCTAATTGCTTTTCTGCATTCAATTGGAGCTCATACATTCATTAGAACAGGATCCAGTGTAACATCTCATATGAAAGATGCCAAGTCCAACAATGCAACAATCTTTCATTTACTCATATTTCAAACCAGATTATGTGCTCCAATTTCAGTGGAGGTCTTTAGATGATCATCTTCATGCCAGGGGCAAGAATGCAATCAACTGCACAAAGCCTCAAAATATTATTACTATTATCAAATGCTTCTATTAATTATTTAGATCAGGTGAGCAATTATTAGTTTCCCCCTTTCAAACTACCAAGTGATAAAATGGCAGCTATCTGCCCTCTTTCCACAGTGATGATTGCTGAGGTGAGAAACAAGCTCCAGATGGCCAGCTATTTGACTGCAGGCACCAGCAAGACCAAGCTTCACATCCATACCTGCTGACTACATCTTCCACTAAACTCCTCCCCATCTCTTACAAGCAAAGGGTGGCATAGTTGCACTGCTGATAGAGCTGCTGCCTTGCAGCACCAGAGACCGGGTTCAATCCTGACCTCGAGTGCTGTCTGTGTAGAGTTTTCACGTTCTCCCTGTGACTGCGTGGGTTTCCTCCAGGTGCTCTGGTTTCCTCTCACATCCCAAAATCGTGGTGGGCTTGTAGGTTAATTGGCCTCAGTAAAATTGACCCTAGTGTGTAGGGTGTGGATGAGAAAGTGGAATAATAACACAGAACAAGAGTGAATGGGTAATCAATGGTCAGCATGGGCTCCTGTACCTTTAAAACTAGAAATTTAAAATTTAAATAATTTGTTGGAAGAGAAATAACACTGCGGTTACTGGAATTCCAACCAGGAAGCTTGGTGTTTCATGTGGCTCAGACCCAAGCCTGTGGTGTTACTTCATGCGGGTCCTTGATAAGAAGTGAGACAACATGACTGGCAGATTTACCTTCTGTCAAACACAAGTAATACTCCTCTGATGCTCGAAATAAAGCAGCAAATAACCTGCACACATTGGGTGCCTGAAGAAGAAGCAGGAAGTGCAGGGAACATTCAGTAGGTCAGACATTATCTGTGGGAACAATGTGATCAGATCTGTTTCAATTTCCACACCTGAAATGTTATCTTCTCCTGATGTTGGCAGGTGCATTCAGTCAGTGATCGGTTGTTTGATAAGTGCTTAGATTAGAGATACAGCGCAGAAACAGGCCCTTCAGCCCACCGAGTCCGTGCCGACCAACGATACCCGCACATTAACATTATCCTACACACACTAGGAACAATTTACATTTGTACCAAGCCAATTAACCTACAAACCTGCACGGCTTTAGAGCGTGGGTGGAAAATGAATATCTCAGGAAAAACCCACGTGGTCATGATGAGAATGTACAAACTGCATGCAGACAAGCACCTGTAGTCGGGATCGCACGCTGGTCTCTGGCACTGTAAGCGCTGTAAGGCAACAACTTTACTGTTGCGCCACCATTCTGCTCTGCATCCCTCCATCCCATCCACGTGGCAACCTAAAAGCCTCTTAAATGCCACTATCATATCTGCCTCCTTCACCACCTCTGACAGTGTTTAGTGGAACAAAAACTTGAATTTGATGGTACACTGAACATTGTTGTGGGCTTTTGGGGATTCAACAGACTCCGAAATCTGCGTACACATTGATTCCATCAGCCATAATTTTTAAATGTAGGTTTTGAAATTGAGGACCAGCGTAGGTCCATGGGCATTGAGGTGACGGATGCAAGTTAGGAGATTGTAGCAGAGTGCCGGCTGATTTCAAGCTGTCTGGGGGAGGCTAACAGGTTATGGACAAATGCTGCTGCTCTCTCTGATGCGACTTGATTTTGCCTCTTTAGGCTGATAACTTGCTTAAAACTATTTTGCCACTAACTTTTTGCCACTCCGATGAATCAACAGTCTGAACGTAGCCCTGTTTCTCACTTCACGGATGCTGCCTGAACTTCCGAGGATTTCCAGCATTTTTACTTAGGACATAGAACAGTAAGGCACAGGAACTGGCCCTTCGGTCAACAACGTCCTTGCCAAATATGATGCCAAGTTAAACTGATGTCACCTGCCTGAATGTCTTCCATATCCCTCCATCCCCTGTATATTCATGTGGCAATCTGAAAGCCTCTTAAATGCTGCTATTGTATCTCCCTCCTGCACCACCTCTGGCAGTGCGTTCCAGGCACACACAAATCTGTTAATAAAACATACCCTGCACATTTCCTTTAAACATTGCTCCTCTCACATTGAAGCTATGCTTTCTAGTCCTTGTCTTTTCCATCCCGGGAGAAAGTTTTTAACTGTCTATCCTACGTACGCCTCTTTTATACAGTTCAATAAGGTCTCCCCTCAACCTCCGATGTCCTAGTAAGAACAATCCGATTTTGTTCAACCTTATTAGTAACATCCTCTAAATCCATGCAGCATTTTGGTAAAACTCATACACCTTCTTTGAAGCCTCCATATCTTTCATGTAGCTTCTCTTTACTTGGCCGGGTGGACATCCCGTTAGATCAGATACAACTTGTGGTCTGAGATTAGTCTGAAGAAGTAAAAATGCCACCAAGCTGAACTTGTTCTGGGCATCCAGGCTGAAACTTCAATGCAAGGAGATACAGTGGCTTGCAAAAGTATTCATACCCCTTGAACTTTTCCAAATCTTGTCACGTTACAACCACAAATGTAAATGTGTTTTATTGGGATTTTATGTGATATACCAACACAAAGTGGTGCATAATTGTGAAGTGGAAGGAAAATTATACATGGTTTCCAAATTTTATTACAAATAAAAAACTGAAAAGTGTGGTGTGCAAAAGTATTCAGCCCCCCTGAGTCAATACTTTGTAGAACCACCTTTTGCTGCAATTACAGCTGCAAGTCTTTTGGGGTATATCTCTACCAGCTTTGCACATCTAGAGACTGACATTTTTGCCCATTGTTCTTTGCAAAATAACTCAAGCTCAGTCAGATTGGATGGAGAGCGTCTGTGAACAGCAATTTTCAAGTCTTGCCAGAGATTCTCAATTGGATTTAGGTCTGGACTTTGACTGGGCCATTCTAACACATGAATATGCTTTGATCTAAACCATTGTAGCTCTGGCTGTATGTTTAGGGTTGTTGTCCTGCTGGAAGGTGAACTTCCGCCCCAATCTCAAGTCTTTTGCAGACTCTAACAGGTATTTCTTCCAAGATTGCCCAGTATTTGGCTCCATCCATCTTCCCAAGAACTCTGACCAGCTTCCCTGTCCCTGCTGAAGAAAAGCATCCCCACAGCATGATGCTGTCACCACCATCTTACACAGTGGGGATTGTGTGTTCAGGGTGATGTGCAGTGTTAGTTTTCTGCCACACATAGTGTCTTGCATTTAGGTCAAAAACTTCAATGTTGGTCTCATCAGACCAGAGCACCTTCCTCCACATGTTTGCTGTGTCCCCCACATGGCTTGTGGCAAACTGCAAATGAGACTTCTTATGGCTTTGTTTCAACAATGGCTTTCTTCTTGCCACCCTTCCATGAAGGCTCGATTTGTGGAGTGCATGACAAATAGTTGTCCTGCGGACAGATTCTCCCACCTGAGCTGTGGATCTCTGCAGCTTCCCCAGAGTTACCATGGGCCTCTTGGCTGCTTCTCTGATCAATGCTCTCCTTGCCCGGCCTGTCAGTTTAGGTGGACGGCCATGTCTTGGTAGGTTTGCAGTTGTGCCGTACTCTTTCCATTTTCGGATGATGGATTGAACAGTGCTCCGTGAGATGTTCAAAGCTTGGGATTTTTTTTGTAACTTAACCCTGCTTTAAACTTCTCCACAACTTTATCCCTGACCTGTCTGGTGTGTTCCTTGGGCTTCATGATGCCCAAGGAACATTGGTTGTTCACTAATGTTCTCTACCAAACCTCTGAGGCCTTCACAGAACAGCTGTATTTATACTGAGATTAGATTACACACAAGTGGACTCTATTTACTAATTAGGTGACTTCTGAAGGCAATTGGTTGCACAGGATATTATTTAGGGGTATCAGAATAAAGGGGGCTGAATACTTTTGCACGCCACACTTTTCAGTTTTTTATTTGTAAACAAATTTGAAAACAATGTATCATTTTCCTTCCACTTCACAATTATGCGCCACTTTGTGTTGGTCTATCACATAAAATCCCAATAAAATACATTTACGTTTGTGGGTTTAACGTGACAAAATGTGGAAAAGTTGAAGGGGTACGAATACTTTTGCAAGCCACTGTATATCCAAGCTGGACAATATTTAAACATGAAACATCCCAGGATATTATTGTAGAAGTATGTAAGATAGAATAGACAGTCAGAACTTTTCCCCAAGGGTATAAATGTCCAACACTAAGGGACATACAGGTGAGAGGAGGAACGTTTAATGGAGACATGTGTGCATTTTTTTACATAGTGAGCATTAGGGGCTGAAATGTATTGCCAGGAGTGGTGGTGGATGCAGGTACAATAGTGATACTTAAGAGGCTTTTATATCGGCGATGAAAGTGCAGGGAATAGAGCGTTCCCTCGTTCCCTATTCCCCTACTCTGGGCAAGAGATTTTGTGTATTTACCCAATCTATTCCTCTCATGATTGTGTACACCTCTGTAAGGTCATCCCTCATCCTCCTGCACTCTAACAGCACTCTAAGTTCTGAACGTAAAGAAAGGTAACTTTGAGGGTATGGGACGTGAATTGGCCAAGATAGACTGGCAAGTGATTCTTAAAGGGTTGACGGTGGATATGCTATGGAAGGCATTTAAAGACTGCATGGATGAACTACAACAATTGTTCATCCCAGTTTGGCAAAATAATAAACCAGGGAAGGTGGTGCATCCGTGGATAACAAGGGAAATCAGGGATAGTATCAAAACTAAAGATGAAGCATACAAATTACCCAGAAAAAGCAGCCTACCAGAGGACTGGGAGAAAGTCCAGCAGAGGAGGACAAAGTGCTTAATTAGGAAAGGGAAAATAGATTATGAAAGGAAACTGGCACAGAACATAAAAACGGACTGCAAATGTTTTTATAGATATGTGAAGAGAAAAAGGTTAGTTAAAACAAATGTAAGTCCCTTGCAGTCAGAAACTGGTGAATTGATCATGGGGAACAAGGACATGGCAGACCAATTGAATAACTACTTTGGTTCTGTCTTCACAAAGGAAAACATAAATAATCTGCCGGAAATAGCAGGGGACCGGGGGTCAAATGAGATGGAGGAACTGAGTGAAATCCAGGTTAGCCGGGAAGTGGTGTTAGGTAAATTGAATGGATTAAAGGCTGATAAATCCCCAGGGCCAGATAGGCTGCATCCGAGAGTACTTAAGGAAGTAGCCCTAGAAATAGTGGATGCATTAGTGATAATTTTTCAAAACTCTTTAGATTCTGGAGTCGTTCCTGAGGATTGGAGGGTAGCTATTGTAACCCCACTTTTTAAAAAGGGAGGGAGAGAGAAAACGGGGAATTACAGATCAGTTAGTCTAACATCGGTAGTGGGGAAAATGCTAGAGTCAGTTATTAAAGATGGGATAGCAGCACATTTGGAAAGCGGTGAAATCAGTGGACAAAGTCAGCATGGATTTATGAAAGGTAAATCATGTCTGACGAATCTTATAGAATTTATTGAGGAAGTAACTAGTAGAGTGGATAAGGGAGAACCTGTGGATGTGTTATATCTGGACTTTCAGAAGGCTTTCGACAAGGTCCCACATAAGAGATTAGCATACAAACTTAAAGCACACGGTATTGGTGGTTCAGTATTGATGTGGATAGAGAACTAGCTGGCAGACAGGTAGCAAAGAGTAGGAGTAAACGGGTCATTTTCAGAATGGCAGGCAGTGACTAGTGCGGTACCGCACGGCTCAGTGCTGGGACCCCAGCTATTTACAATATATATTAATGATCTGGATGAGGGAATTGAATGCAACATCTCCAACTTTGCGAATTACACGAAGCTGGGGGGCATGTTAGCTGTGAGGAGGATGCTAGGAGGCTGCAAGGTGACTTGGATAGGTTGGGTGAGTGGGCAAATGCATGGCAGATGCAATATAATGTGGATAAATGTGAGTTAACCACTTTTACGGCAAAAACAGGAGGGTAGATTATTATCTGAGTGGTGGCCGATTTGGTAAAGGGGAGATGCAACGGTACCTGGGTGTCATGGTACACCAGTCATTGAAAGTAGGCATGCAGGTGCAGCAGGCTGTGAAGAAAGCAAATGGTATGTTGGCATTCATAGCAAAAGGATTTGAGTACAAGAGCAGGGAGGTTCTACTGCAGTTGTACAAGGTCTTGGTGAGGCCACACCTGGAGTATTGCGTACAGTTTTGGTCTCCTAATCTGTGGAAAGACATTCTTGCCATAGAGGGAGTACAGAGAAGGTTCACCAGACTGATTCCTGGGATGGCAGGACTTCCATATGAAGAAAGAGTGGATAGACTCGGCTTGTACTCGCTGGAATTTAGGAGATTGAGAGGGGATCTTATAGAGACTTACAAAATTCTTAAGGGGTTGGACAGGCTAGATGCAGGAAGATTGTTCCCGATGTTGGGGAACTCGAGAACAAGGGGTCACAGTTTAAGGATAAGGGGGAAGTCCTTTAGGACCGAGATGAGCAGATCTTTTTTCGCACAGAGAGTGGTGAGTCTGTGGAATTCTCTGCCACAGAAGGTAGTTGAGGCCAGTTCATTGGCTATATTTAAGAGGGAGTTAGATGTGGCCCTTGTGGCTAAAGGGATCAGAGGGTATGGAGAGAAGGCAGGTACAGGATACTGAGTTGGATGATCAGCCATGATCATATTGAGTGGCGGTGCAGGCTCGAAGGGCCGAATGGCCTACTCCTGCACCTATTTTCTATGATTCTATGATTCTATAATGGGCCTGTCCCATTTAGGCAATTTTTCAGGCGACTGGCAGCGACTGTCAAGCCCATTCATGTTCTTCACCAGCCCGTTATGAAGGCGGGGGAGAGGGCAAGCCAGGGGGAGCGCTGTCTGAGTGAAATTCACATGGTGCAAAGCTAATGTGAAACAAATACACACCGCGATGAACAGGAAGGTTTTCTCTGTAATTAAGATGGTGAAACCACAGTGTATGGGAAGGACTGCGTAAGTCCTTTAAAAGAGGGGGGGAGAATGGGGGAAAAGGGGGAGAAGGAGTGGAGACAAATTTTTACCAAGCCAGAGATACACGGCTGTGAAACTCGGCGGACATTAACATTACCGGTCGGTTATCCTTGGTTCTGAAAACTTGCTTACGATTTGTTTTTCTCAATGAGCCAATGAAATTCACCGGTCCGCATAGGCTACAACCTTCGCCAACCTTCGACCTCCTGGCACTACCACTGCACCAACATGTTGAAAAATCTGCGGCAACCATAATGAGGTCGTGACTAGTTCCCAGAATGTGGGAACTCCTCACGACCATGAAGGTGACTACCTGGCAACCACCCGCGAACATGTGGTGATCGTGTGGCGACTGCATAGTCTCCTGTAGTCGCCTAAAAAGTCACCGAAGTGGGACAGGCCCATAAGGAATAAAGTCCTAGCCTGGTCAACCTCTCCCTACAGCTCAGGCCCTTGAATGCTGGCAACATCCTTTAAAATCGTTTTAATTTCTTTATTCTCTAATAATCTATATTACTAAAAGTCTGATCTTGACCACTCCCTGTTGTTCTGTATATTGATTTTAGAGAAAACGCTGCCACTTACGGCTGTGATTTTTGGCCATTTACTCAGAGTCCCCCTCCGCTGCGCAGGACAAGAGGATTGTTCCCATCGATGAAAAATAAAAGAATTATTAGTGTTTAAAAACTGTTGAGATTCTCTCTCCTGAAGACCACACCCCTTCCGGAGGGACTATAAAACCCAGAAGTGTTGAGTGCCACAGTCAGTCTCTGCAAGATGGGGGAGCGAGAGGGTCATGTCTCTCAGTCTGAGCTGTGAATAACACTGAACACATATCTACTAAACTGTGAGTGTGGCTTTACTGACATTGAGTGCCCTTAATGGGGTTTGAAATGAAGCTCAGCAAATGTTGTCGGTGGTGGTTGCTTTGAAATGAAGCTCAGCAAATGGTTGTCGGTGGTGGTTGCTTTGAAATGAAGCTCAGCAAATGATTGTTGGTGGTGGTTGCTTTGAAATGAAGCTCAGCAAATGGTTGTTGGTGGTGGTTGCTTTGAAATGAAGCTCAGCAAAAAAAGTCTAAACTTGACAATTTCCTGTTTGCACTGCATCGCGACGCCCCGTGTCTTCCTTGGATCAGCGAACTATACCTCACCTTACTTCTTGTTTTGAGTCTGCTCACCCAGAGCAGTCTCTCTATCATCCATTATAGCCGGCAGTAACTTTTAAATCTTGGTTCCTGCGGCTATAGCGTTCCCCCGGTCGACTTTCCGGACGAACTCCGGCTCCCTCCTGCACTCACCTTCACCACGGAGCTGCGGGGCGGTGGATCCATGGAGCTGCGGGGCTGATCCGCGGAGCTGCAGGACGGCGAATCTGCGGAGCTGCGGGGCGGTAGACCTGAGGACCGCACCAAGTCGACCCGGGCGTCCGGAGGTGCACACAGACGGTGACGGGCCTGAAAACATCGCCGTGGATCTCGAGGTGGGTTGAAGGCAAGGTTGGAGCGAGCCCCACACAGGCCATCCATCCCTAGCCTTTTTCTTGCCTACGTCCGTTCCCTGGCAAACAAGATGGATGACCTCCGTCTTCTGATTGCCTCCTACAACTGGATCAAGGATTGCAGCATCCTGATCCTCACCGAAACCTGGCTGAACTCTGATTTTCCCGCCAGAGTCATTGAGCTAGCGGGACGACACATACTCCGAGCGGACAGAACATCTGACTCCGGTAAGACCAGAGGTGGGGGTCTGCGCATGTACGTACACAGACTATGGTGCACAGACACCACCATCATTGAGAGTCACTGCTCAGCCAACCTTGAGTTCCTCTTGGTTAAGTGCAGACCGTTCTATCTGCCCAGAGAGTTTACCTCCACTGCTGTGACTGCAGCCTATATCCCTCCTGATGCTAATGCCAAGCTTGCAATGAAAGAACTGCATATTGCCATTAGCAAACAACTGACCCTCAATCCAGATGCAGCCTTCATTGTTGTGGGTGACTTCAATCACTCCAACCTGAAGACTGTACTCCCCAAATTCCACCAACATGTCTCCTTCGCCACTAGAGAGGACAAGACACTGGACAAAGTCTACACCAACATGGCTGAAGCATCCAAAGCCACCCCACTCCCCCACCTTGGTCAGTCTGATCACTTATCATTGTTCCTTCTCCCTAAGTACTCCCCACTCATCAGACGCGTTAAACCCACAGTGAGGACAGTCAAGGTTTGGTCAGATGAAGCGGACTCCACACTCCAGCAGCGTTTTGGTAACACTGACTGGGATGCGTTTGCAGCTCAGGCCACCCTTGACTCCCACACTGACATTGACGCCTATACTTTCTCTGTTCTGGACTTCATCAATTCCTCCATCAACAGTGTCATCACTCTCAAACAAATCACCACATACCCGAATCAGAAGCCATGGATGAACAGCGAGGTCAGGCGACTGCTGAAAGCACGGGACCCGGCTTTCAGGTCAGGCGATGCCCGTGCCTATAGTTCATCGAGGGCCAATCTGAAGAGGGGCATCAAGAACGCCAAACACAGATACAAGCTGTAGATCGAGGAGCACTTCGACAGCAACTCTGACCCCCGATGCATGTGGCATGGCATCCAGGCCAACACTGACTACAGAGCCACCAACTCCACCCCCATTTCCAGCGACACATCCTTCCTCAAGGAACTCAATCACTTTTGTGGCCGCTTTGAAAGGGACAACCAAGAGTTGGCGATCAAGGCTGTGCTCCCCGATGACCACCAGCCCCTCACACTCAACCCCTACGACATGCACATGGCACTGAGTAGGATCAATGTACGTAAGGCTGCCGGCCCTGACGGCATCCCCGGGCGCGTCCTCAGGACCTGTGCTGCACAGCTGACGACGTCTGGACTGACATCTTCAACCTGTCACTTGCCCAGGCAGTTGTCCCCACGTGCCTTAAAACTACCTCCATCGTGCCAGTGCCAAAACACTCCACTGCGGCGAGCCTCAATGACTTCCGCCCAGTAGCACTCACCCCTATCATCGCCAAGTGCTTTGAAAGGCTGGTCATGGCACACCTCAAATGCTGCCTACCTCCCACTCTGGACCCCTACCAGTTTGCATACCGCAAGAACAGGAGCACGGAGGATGCCATCTCAACGGCACTCCACTCCGCCATCTCCCACCTCGACAACAGAAACACTTATGTGAGAATGCTGTTCATCGACTACAGCTCAGCATTCAACACCATTATCCCCTCGAAATTGATCGCCAAACACGATGACCTGGGCATCAACCCCTCCCTCTGCAATTGGTTACTGGACTTTCTAACCAACAGACCACAGTCTGTTAGGTTGGATAACCACTCCTCTTCTACGCTCACCCTGAACACTGGCGTACCCCAAGGCTGTGTGCTGAGCTGAGCCCCCTCCTCTACTCCCTCTTCACCTACCTGTACATGGTACCAACACCATCATCAAGTATGCAGATGACACGACGGTGATTGGCCTCATCAGCAACAACGATGAGTCGGCCTACAGGGAGGAGGTTCAGCTCCTAACAGCATGGTGTGCCAACAATAACCTGGCCCTCAACTCCAAGAAGACCAAGGAGCTCATTGTTGACTTCAGGTGATCAAGAGGCTGCACGCACAACCCCATCCATATCAACAGGACGGAGGTGGAACGTGTCTCCAGCTTCAGATTCCTGGGGGTCAACATCTCCGATGACCTCTCCTGGACCCACAACGCATCCTCGCTGATCAAGAGAGGCTCACCAGCATCTCTTCTTCCTGAGGAGACTTAAGAAGGTCCACCTGTCTCCCCAGATTCTGGTGAACTTCTACCGCTGCACTATCGAGAGCATCCTTACCAACTGCATCACAGTATGGTATGGTAACTGTAATGTCTGAAGAAGGGTCTCGACCCGAAACGTCGCCTATCTCCTTCGCTCCTTAGATGCTGCTGCACCCGCTGAGTTTCTCCAGCTTTTTGTGTACCCATGGTATGGTAACTGCTCTGTTGCCGACCGGGAAGCTCTGCAGAGGGTGGTGAAGATCACCCAACGCATCACAGGCTCCTCACTCCCCTCCATTGAGTCTGTCCATAGTAAACGATGCCTGTGCAGGGTGCACAGCATCGTCAGGGACAGCTCACACCCCAACCATAGACTGTTTACCCTCCTCCCATCCGGGAGACGCTACAGGTCCCTCCGCTGCCGGACCAGCAGGCTCAAAAACAGCTTCTTCCCTGCGGCTGTCACACTTCTCAACGCTGCACCTCAATGACTGCCTGTCTCCACCCCTCACAAATACCCACATTGGGAAGATTAAGTCCCAAACTTCTATAGCATGTTTTAAACTAATGGTTTTACTTCGGAGTCATGTGAAGCATGCATGCGCGACATATCGTCGAACGCATTGCGAAGTTTAAAAACGGCCCTCAGGTAAGTACTTACCATTCCTGAGGTCGTTGTCGGCTCTGTTGAGCATTTCTCTTACAGAGCGCACCAAGATGGAATCGAGGACAAAGTCCAAACGAGCTGCTGCCAAACAAGTTGGTGAGGACCGCGAAGCAGGTAGCCAGCAGTGGTCGTGTTCTCCAGAGCTGTTGATTCAAACCGCAGCCCCCGACTTCACGCCGCTACATCCCGCAGGTGCTCCTCGGACTGGCGGCAAATCCACCCGGAAGTCGGGCAGGTCCGCTGACTCAGCTGAGTCCGGACTGGTGGACACCCAGCCCACGGGAAGCAACAGCGGTCGACTATCCCGCATGGAGCAGATGGTGGAGCAGTTGCTCCAACGTGACCTGCTACAGCAGGGGTATGGTCACAGTGGGTCACCTCGCAGACCCACGGCAGCACCCTTTACAGGGCTGCCAAATGTCTCACCCTCCTCGCAGGGGAGCATTAGGAGTCGGGACTGGGCTGACTCTGAAGAGGGGAGTGTGGCTGAAGAAACACCAATGCTAGGGGTGCCAGAAGAGGAGCTACTGCACTGCGACATTGCTCGACATTGCTCTAATCCCATTACAATCACAAACCCCACGGTAATACTACAAACTGATGCCAGTTAGATTTCCTGGCCTACCCCGTAACAGCCGCCTATGCATAGTGACCCACCTTTTACACTACATGGAGGTCACCAAGTGTCTCAGGGGCACGGAAAGGGCTCTGCTTATAAGTCACAAATGTCCTCATCACGGAGTCACCGTGCAAACCATTTCAAGAAGGCTAAGGTGGTATTGGGTGCAGCGGGGGTGGACACTGATGTTTTTAAATCTCACTCCACCAGGGCTGCATCTACATCGGTGGCAAGGATGATGGAAGTTCCAATGGACCACATCCTTGCAATGGCGTGTTTGACTAATGAGAAAACCTTCAGATGCTGAGAGAATGGTGCAGCTGGGTTTGTACACACTGGAGTTTAGAAGGATGAGAGGGAATCTCATTGAGACATATAAGACTGTTGAGGGTTTGGACACGCTAGAGGCAGGAAACATATTCCCAATGTAGGGGGAGTCCAGAACCAGGGGCCACAGTTTAAGAATAAGGAGTAAGCCATTTAGAACGGAGACGAGGAAACACTTTTTCTCACAGAGAGTGGTGAGTCTGTGGAATTCTCTACCTCAGAGGGCGGTGGAAGCAGGTTCTCTGGATGCTTTCAAGAGAGAGCTAGATAGGGCTTTTAAAAATAGCAGAGTCAGTGGATATGGGGAGAAGGCAGGCTCGGGGTACTGATTGGGGATGATCAGCCATGATCACATTGAATGGCGGTGCTGGCTTGAAGGGCCGAATGGCCTACTGCACCTATTGTCTATAGTCTATTGTCTATTATATGCTTGAGCGTGTATAAGATTTACTTTTATTGAAGATGTACATTCCAAGAACACACAACACAGAAACAAAGGAGCAAGCCTTTCTGTAGATATAGAACAAGCAACCTATAATTAATGTCTACAAATGCTGTAAATGATTCTGAGAAATCCTAGACTTGGATTACATTCTGTTTTACATGGAATCGATAATAGATCAATAATTATTACTGTGTAAACGGGGCACAGACTTTGATCCTGCTGAAATTCTGAAGAAATTAATGTCAAACTGAGTTGTTTGAGAGCTAGCATAGTCGCAGTGGGCCGAATGGTCCTCCTCTATGTCATATGAAAAATAAAATTATCACGGAAACAGAAAGGGAAATGACAATATAAGACATTCAGAGTCATAGTCATACAGTGTGGAAACAGGCCTTTGGCCAAACTTGTCCGTGCTGACCAAGATGCCCCATCTAACGAGTCCAATTTGCCTGCGTTTGGCCTTTATTGTTCTATACCTTTCCTAGATAGACACAAAAAGCTGGAGTAGCTCAGCGGGACAGACAGCATCTCTGGAGAAAATGAATAGGTGACGTTTCAGGTCGAGACGGGTGTGAAGAAGGGTCTCGACCTTGAAAATTCACCTATTCCTTTTCTCCAGAGATGCTGTCAGACTCTCTGGTGAATTGTAGTTAGCTCACCATTCAGGAGCAACAATACAGAAGCATTTCAATGGACTCTGCTCACTTGGTAATTTTAGCCTGCAATGAGAATTTCAATACAATGTTCAGGTAAAGCAGCTGGGAATTGCCGTGCCACACCTTGTCTCGGATGCCTCTTAGTGTCATCCATGACATCATTGCCCAGTTAGTTGAAGTCGTGCAAGTTTCAGTGTTAAGTGTTGCCCCGGTAACGGCCACTGCACAGACAGGAATTGCAAGAGTGTTTACAACAGGATGTTGCCCAGTCCTGACCATACCAGGTGGAGATACAGCACGGAAACAGGCCCTTATCCCACTTCTGCATCCACTCCTTACACACTAGGGGTAATTTACAGTGACCCATTAACCTATTAACCCGGACGTCTTTGGGATATTTGTGGAAACCAGAGCACCTGGAGGATACTCGAGCGGTTTCCCAGGAAGACCGTGCAATCTCCACACAGACAGCACCCGAGGTCAGGATCGAACCCGGGTCTCTGGTGCTGTGAGGTAGCAACTCTACCACTGCACCAGTATACCGCCATGAAATTTGATAGGGAAAACATCTGAAAACGAATACTGGCCAAATGACAAATGAGAGCAGGTTCTAATATCGTTCTCGAGTCTTCATAATGGGACCAACAGCCATGCTCTCTGTTTGATCTTCAACATTTGTGCACACAATATCCTTGTGAATAAATCTAATGCATTAAGTTTAAAGCCAAAGGTCTTTGTGAAAATGTGTAAACTTCCACTAGCCAGTGATTTGAAGCCCTCATGAGAGTTCAGGGACATAATGCCAAGGTAAAAATGTCTCCCTTTAACATGCTTAATTTAGGAAGGATCTGCAGATGCTGGTTTATAGCTAAGAGAGACACAAAATCCTAGCATAACTCAGGCAGCATCTCTGGAAAAAAAGAATATGTGAAGTTTGTGTTTAAACCCTTCTTCACACCTGACCCATTGAGTTACTATTCGTGTCTATCTACATGTTTAGTTTAGTTTAGTTTAGCTTAGTTTATTACTGTCATTTGAACCGAACTACAATGAAAAGCTTTCTATTCAACATTTTCCTTGAACCTCATCCCTTTTGATGTCTTGTTTTCGCACTTTACACTTCCTCCTCTCTGCCTCCCTCTCCCCTGACTGTCAGTCTGAAGAAGGATCTCGACCCGAAACTTCACCCATTCCTTTTATCTAAAGATGCTGCCTGTCCTGCTGAGTTACTCCAGCATTTTGTGTCTATTTTCAATGAAAAGCTTTTGTTTGCATGCTATCCAGTCAAAGAAAAGGCTATGCGTGACTACAATCAAGCCTCCCATAGTGCACAGATAAAGGATGCCATGAATAGGCTAACACAAAATATGTGGAGCACCAAAGATAAACACGAAAAGCTGGAGTAACTCAGCGGTCAAGCAATATCTCTGGAGAGTAGGAATAGGTAAAGATTCGGGTGGAGCACTTGTGGTTTTACTATCAGCCCATGATATGTGCTATATATTTATCCTACATTATTATTGTTGGTCTGTGATTCACAGTAGTATTGTTTATGGTATGTCATGAATCCCATTTGCATTAAAATGGGACAATGTAAACTCTGGAATTCCCTTCCTGGACCTCTGGAAAATAGGAGAGTACAGCACAGGAACAAGTCCCTCGGCAGCAATGTCTGTGCTGAACATGGTGTCGGCATAAACTAATATCCTCTGCCTGCATGTGATCCATATTTGTCTATTCCCTGCATCTATACATGTGCCTATTTCTATCGTCTTGACCCAAAACGTCACCCATTCCTGCTATCCAGAGATGCTGCCTGTCCCGCTGAATTACTCCAGCATTTTGTGTCTATTTGTACCTCTATTTCTTTTTTAAGAAGTTTCTTTAAAATTAATGCAATGATTAGTTATTTCTATTCTGCTCTTTGGAAATGTTGGGGAATTTTATAAAGTTTTCAACATAAAAGATATAATGAAACTGCAAGTGATTTGTGAGGATATCAAAGTATCAAAACAATGACAGTAATGGCATTAAACCTGACATGTGCACATCTTTAGACTTTGGGCACACAGTGTGGAAACAGGCCCTTGGGCTCAACTAGTCCATGCCGACAAGCACTATCCTACACACTAGGGACAATTTATAATTTACATAAGCCAATTAATCTACAGACCTCCATGTCTTTGGAGTGTGGGAGGGAAACAGGAGCAACCGGAGGAAACCGACAAGGTCATAGGGAGAGCGTGCAAACTCCACACAGACAGCTTCTGAGCTCAGCAGCAGCTGTGGAATTAAGTATAATTTAGGATTTGTCTATCCCAAATTATATTCCTCTGAGCAGTCTGTTCCTTTATGCATTTAAATTGTTATTAATGTAGATTTCAAAAAAACATAAAGCCCTGGAGTAACTGAGTGGGTCAGGCAGCATCTCTCGAGAACATGGATAGGTGACACTTCGCCTCGGGACACCTTCTTCCCTATCTGAAGGAATATCCCGACCCAATACGTCACCTTCAGAGATGCTACCTGATCTTATAAGTTACTCCAGCACTTGCCGTTTTTGTAAACAAGCAATCGCAGTTCCATGTTTGGTTTGAACAAAATTGCATTTTCTACAGTCTTAACAATTACAAAAAAAAACAGACCCACACTTAACACAATTTACACAGACATCCATCACAGGGAATCTCCAACACCTCCTCTCTGTGATGGAAGGCAAAAGTATTTTCCCTTTGTTCTTCTGCGGTCCAGCAGTCCAACTGCAACGTCGAGGCGGACTGGGGCTCCCGATGTTAAAGCCCCCGGCGGGCGACGGTAAGTCCCGCAGCCGTTAGGCCACGCAGGGCGATGGTAGGCCCTGCTCCGAGTCCTTTAAACCCCGCGATTCCAGCGGGAGAAGTTGCCGTTGCGTGAGCACCAAAAAGCGGTCTCTCACCAGGGACCTGCGAGCTCCCGATGTTACCGTCCACCGGACGGTAACATCCAAAGCTCCGGTCGGGTCGCAGTCGAGCGCCACCACAGCTCCTCCCGCTCCGAAGTCGGCCAGCTCCGCGATGGCAGATCCGCAGGCTCCGCGACTGGAGCCTCCAGGTTACTTCCGGCCGGAGGCTGCCGCCGGCTCCATGAAGTTAGGCCCAACGACATTGGGGACCCGACAGGGAAAAAGTCGGGTCCTTGAACAGGGAAGAGATTTTAAACGGTTTCCCCCACCCCTCCCCCCCCCCCACATATACACAGCTAAAAAAAAATAATAAAACTAGAATCAAACATACATTTAACGAGACAAACATTTAAAAAAAAGACAGACGTACTGCAGTCGAGCTGCTGCCGTTATGCGCCGCCACACCACACCAATTGTCCCTATTGTGTAGGATAGTACTAGTGTACAGGGAATCACTGGTCAGTGTGGACTCGGGTAGGTCAAAGGGCCTGTTTCCACGCTGCATCTCTAAACTAAACTAAACTTGTAATTGTGCATGGATCATTCAGTCAATGGTTTACTTCAATTACAGATGAAATATGTGTGCATTACAATCATACTTTCAAAAATCCTCTGCTCAATTGTTCTTGAGGAAAGGTGCCCTATGTCAATAAATCCTAGATAAAGAAATGACCTATAAGTACTTTAGGTCACTTAGTGGTTAATTAATGATGGCTTTGAGGCTTCTGGAAGCATGCCAGCCCTTAGAGAGTGAACATCATTTTCCTGTTTTCAACTGTGACGTTCTGTACACCTTGGCAAGCAGTTTGGAGCAAGGTCTGTTGCATGTCTGTATTGTGTTGGTAAGTATTGTGTTGTTGTAGTATTGTAGCATTGTGCAAAGTACATTGCTCAATAAGAGGAAGGTTTATGAAATTACATATGCATTGTGGTTGCATATATTTTCACTGTGGTATAAGGTGAGAAAACAAAAACTCCACAACACTTCACACTGCCTTGAGAAAGCAGCCTTCTTCTTCTTCTTCTTCTTGCGTATGGCGTGCACAGCCTAAAGTTGTAGGACAACTTGTTCTATTTGATTTTATTTCATTGTGCACGCCAGGTTGATTGCATTTGTCGATACAGGGCAGATCACGTGAAGGTTGCAATCTTCCACCCCTAGAAAGCAGCCAATATGATAAAAGATCTCTTCTTTCTGGGATAGCTTCTTCACGAAGATAGACACAGAATGCTGGAGTAACTAACCGAGACAGATCTCTTGAGAGAAGGAATGGGTGACAGTTCGGGTCAAGACCCTTCTTTGGATCCGAAACGTCACCCATTCCTTCTCTCCGGAGATGCCGCCTGTCTCGCCGAGTTACTACAGCATTTTGTGTCTACCTTTGCTTTAAACCAGCATCTGCAGTACCTTCCAACACAGCTTCTTCCCCTCTGCTATCAGGCTCCTGAACAGTCCTTCCATAAGCTAGGGTACAATCCGATTCTCCTCTGCCTCATTGTGGACATTGGACTTTGTCTCTGGAACTGCTGTGCTACAATGCTGAGAACTTTATTCTGCATTTGGTATCTTTCCCTTCGCTCTACTTATTGTGGTTTGGCTTGATTGGATTCATGTGTAATTTGATTAACTAATATTCAAAACAAAGCTTTGCACTGCGGGTTGTAAGCTGCATATGAGGTCTAGGTTTGATGGGCTCAGGCACAGGCATGTTGGACTAGTACAGTTATGCCCCTGTCTCACTGTGCGAGTTGATCCACGAGGTACCCCCGAGTGATAGACTCGTGGCTGCCCACGAGACTGCAAGTGTATGATCAAGTGTGTGCAATAAATGGTCATTGATCACACACACACAGATAGACAGAGAGGGAGAGAGAGAGACACACACACACACACACACACACACACACACACAGACTCTGACACACTAAGGACTTGAAATGCCACCCAGCTCCAGAGATGCTGCCTGTCCCGCCGAGTTACTCCAGCATTGTGTGTGTCTAATTCACAGACACATAAGGTCTTTAAGCCGTTCATTGAGACAGAGTGAAGCCACGGGGACAAGTGGCAGAAAGGCCGAAGATAGACACGAAATGCTGGAGTACTCTTGCATCTCTGGAGCGAAGGAAAGTCTGAAGAAGGGTCTCGACTCTATTCCTTCTCTCCAGAGAGCTGAGGCATTTTGTGTCTATCTTTGGTTCAGTCTTAACGAGCAAAAGAACAGATTATTAAAGTTCCCACGGTACACTCACGAGCTAAGATAAACGCACGGGGCCACTACGTTATTGCAACGAGTTAAAATGTTTCCATTTTACACTTGAACAGTTAATTTGACTCGTGGAAAAAATCAAACATGTTTGATTTTTTTCACGAGTTAACAAGTTTCCCAGTTAGCGCCACGAGTCGATAAGTTGCTCGTGCGAGTTCCGACGTTCCCGCTACGTGATCACCACGAGTGAAAACTCGGGGTCACTCGTGGGCCAACTCGCACAGTGAGACAGGGGTTTAGCACAGTTAGGCAACTTGGTTGGCATGGATGAGTTGGGCCAAAGGACCTGTTTATGTGTTGTAAAGCTCAATTACTCTATGTATTAAAATTAATGGATTCTAGAGGATTCATCAAATTGAAGGGGGATTACTACTGTAATCATGGATAGATAGCAAACGGAATCAAGCCCTTCAGTGCACATCTGCATTCAGCATCAGCCATGCATTTATTTATCTCCACAGATTCTCATCGCCCTCCCCCGAGCTTCGCCAGACTCCAGCACCCATCTACACATTGCAGGCAATTCACAGAGAGCAACTTGCCTACCAAATTGCACATTTTGGGATGTGTGAGGAAACCGTAACAACAAGGTGAAACCCACACAGTCACAGGAAAACATGCAAATCAATGCAGACAGTACCTGAAGTCAGGATTAATGCTGGGTCTCTGGATTTGTGAAGCAGCAGCTCTATCACCTATGCTGCTGTGCTGCCTACCATTATATCACAGCTATGTATATTCAGCATATGTCTTTCAATTGTGATGTTACATTGTCATTTGACATTGTCATAAAAATTTCAATCCTAATAGTTGGGATAGAGTGGATGTGAAGAGGATGTTTCCACTAGTGGGAGAGTCAAGGACCAGAAGCTATAATCTCAGAATAAAAAGGACATACCTTTAAAAAGCAGATACCTTTAAAGAGGAGGGATTGATTTATTTAGACGGGGGATGGTGAATCTATGGAATTTCTTACCACAGAAGGCTGTGGAGGCTGTCAATGGATATTTTTATGACAAAGATTGACATTCTTGATTAGTACGGGTGTCAGGAGTTATGGGGAGAAGGCAGAAGAATGGGGTTGAGTGGGAGAAATTGGTCACCCATGATTGAATGGTGGAGTAAAATTGATGGGCCAAATGGCCTAATTCTGCTCAATGTCACTTATGAATGGAAAGGTGCACATTTTCTTTGCACGTGGAAGGCATGACTTCTGCCCGACAGGTGTGACAAAATATACAAATGAACAACATACTATCCCTTCACTTATTTTCTTACTTTGCTCCACCCAGCAAAAGAGGAGCCACTTTTGCACCTGGCTGTGGTAGCCACACCTTTGCAATGATTCCATCATTAGCAGGTTCAGACTCAATACACAAGTTGTTTCTCGCCTGGAACAGAAAGCAATCTAATCCATCCAAATAGACCATTTTGTGCCCAATTTGATTTTTCAAAGCAGAAAGATTTATCACTCGCACAAGCAGGGTGAGGCACTTCAGTGCTTGGTGGGAATCAATAACGCTATTGCCCACTCGTGGGTATAGAAAGATCTGACTCATCCGAGCCAATGTTCCTCCTCTATCCACAAGATATATAGGAAGGAACTGCGAGTGCTGGTTTATACTCACGATAGACACAAAGTGCTTGAGTAACTCAGCGGGTCAGGCAGCTCTCAGGAGAAAAAGGTTGGGTGATGTTTCTGCTCGGAGCCCTTCTTCAAGTCTGGAGAAGGGTTCTGACCCAAAACGTCACCCGTCCTTTTCCCCCAGAGGTGCTGCTTGGCCCACTGAGTTACTCCAGCACTTTGTGTCTATCTTTTATATCTAGTTTCACAATGATGACACTAAATGATTGAGTTTTTTCTCACCGACCTTTACTTAATTTCCCAAAAGCACTGGAAGGACTACTGGAAAGCACAGTGGTGCAGCTGGTTTAGTTTTTTAGTTTAAAGATACAGCATGGAAACAGGCCCACCAAGTCCGTGCTGACCAATACTCACCCGTACACTAGTTATATGCTATCCCAGTTTTGCATACTACACACAAGGAGCAAATCAATTAACCTACAAACCTGCAGGTCTTCGGAATGTGAGGGGAAACCAGAGCACCCGGTGACACCCACAGTTAGAACCCATACACTTCATACACACAGCACCATAGCCAGGAACGAACACAAGTCCCTGGTGCTCTAATGCAGCAACTCTACTCTGCCTAACAGCGCCAGTGACCCTAGTTCGATCCTGACAATGGATGCTGTCTGTACAGAGTTTGTCCATTCTCCCCGGGACCACATTGGTTTTCTCCAGGTGCTCCGGTTCCTCCCACACTCTAACGACATACAGGTTTGTAGGTTAATTCGCTTTGGTAAAGATTTTAAATTGTCGCTAGTGTGTAGGTTAGTGCTAATGTATGGGGATCGCTGGTCTGCAAGGACTCAGTGGGCCGAAGGGCCCATTTCCGCCTGTTTCAGCACTGTATATCTAAAACTAGTGAGTGGAGTCCAATATCACAGAATCATTACGTTAACAGTTGCAGTTTCCATAAGCCAGGCATTCCGCAGATTCCACTGTATGAATGGGATCCCCTCCTACCCCCTGAAGAACTGAACAATTATGGACTAGGGAACTGAGACAAGTTCTGACCAAATTTACTTTTGCCACTTGAAATAATGATTTTAGATTTAGATTTATTATTGTCGTGTGTGCTGAGTTACAGTGAAAAGCTTTTTGTTTTGCATGCTATGCAATCAAATCATAATACTTTACATAAATTAGGGTGGCACAGCTGTATAGCTGCTGCCTTACAGCACCAACGATCCAGGTTCGATCCTGACTACGGCTGCTGTCTGTACGGAGTTTTTACGTTCTCCCTGTGACTGCGTGTGTTCACCCAAGGAGGCTCAGGTTTCTTCCCACACTCCAAAGACGTGCAGGTTTGTAGCCTAATTGGCTTTGGTAAAATTTGTAAATTGTTCCTTGTGTGTGTAAGATGGTGTTAGTGTATGGGGGGTTGTTGGTCGACGCAGACTCGGTGGGCCAAAGGGCCTGCTTCCACGCTGTATCTCTAAACTAAACTAAATACAATCAAGGCAAACTCATGGACAAAAGGTCAAAGGCAAATGAGAAGATAAAAGAGTGCAGTTTTGAAAATACAGAGTGTGTTTTGATGCGAGAACAGAGAAAATAATATATCCCATAAGCACATTTTTCACTGCGTTCTTGCGAATGGTGGAGTGTTAGATAAAAAAAACATATATAGAAATGCAACAGCTCTTGAGTATGGGAAGGAGGGATTAGATATGACAACCCAACAGATTATTCTACGCTACAGAACTTTAATCTCAGCAACTATCAGCTTACATTACTATCTTTGGTTGCACAAGGGACTTCAGTTTTTGCACTAGCATTACAGTTATTAATTTGTGATGGGCATGGTGCAATTTAGGCTACATATTAGTATAGTGAGCACAGCTGATGTCTCACAGCACCAGAGACGTGCCTGGGTTCAATCTTGACCTTGCATGCTGTCTGCGTGGAGTTTGCTTGCTCTCTCTGTGACCATGTGGATTTCATCCGGGTCCTCCGGTTTCCTCTTATATCCCAAAAATGTGTGGGTTTGTGGGTTAATTATCCTCTGCAACAAAAAATGCTCCTAATGTGTAGGGAGTTGATGAAGTGGGGCAACACAGAATAAGTGTGAACTAATGAGATCCATGGTCAGAGAGGACTCAGTGGGCAGAAGGGCCTGCTTCTGTGCTGTATTTCTAAACTAAGCTAAAATATTTTTTTTTAAAGGGTGCAAAGTGCTGGTAACTCAGCAGGTCAGGGAGCATCACTGGGGGACATGGATAGGTGATGTTTCATGTCGGGACCCGGTTTACAGGCCTGATAAATTGCTGCATGTAAGAACACAATTGGTCCCTGGTCGATAAAGATCATCAGAATTAAACACTCTTGACTCACTAATTGGCTGGGAAGTGAAACGTGATCAAACGTTTGCTTGTTAAACATTGCCTGGAATAACACCCGGTAGATTTTGTCGGCAGAATGCATTTCGAGTTAACAGGTCGGTTTGGAAAATATGCTTCCGAGCCCTTGGCTCGATTGAAGCGAAAGGGTGGTGCACAGAATGGAACAGGTTTTACATAACTTCTGGCTCGACTTCAAGTCTTAACGCACAAGTTGCATGTTGAAACTGGTTTCCACGCCCAGAGCTCCAGTATCGTGCCCCGTCGCTTCGTTAGTCACTCGTTCACTTTGGAAGGTTCTACAGAGAAAGTATCCGCAGAGCGAGGTTCTCCAAGAAGGGGGAAGCGGGCAAAGGTTCCCCAGATACTCGCCGGGCCTGTGCTTACAAAGTAAGTCAATGCTAATTCAAAAAAAAACAAAGCGCTGTATTAGACACAAGAAACTACACATGCTGGACGCGGGCAAAAATACAGTGCTGGAAGAACACAACGGGTCTGGCAGCATCTGTGGAAGGAATGGAAATACAGCGTTGGGGACCCCTCCCTCCCCCCCTCCTCCATAGATGATGCCTGGCCCGTTGAGTTACTTACTCCAGCACTCTGTGTTTTGCCAAGATTCCCGCGCCTGCAGTTTCCTGTGTCTCCACTCCGCTCTATCCCCCAATTACTGTCTCTTTCAAAATCTCTCACCTGCCGCGGCCGCTCTTGGAACTCGCGGCGACTTAAATTCTCCCATCTCCCTGCGATTAAGGAAAACTCGTATAAAGGAATAGCATTTTTTTTAACCTCGTTAGCGTGTAAGGCGGAAATGAGACAGCGCGTCGGTGCAAGTAGGCAGATTGGATCGCCAAGTCAGATCTCAGCCTTTCTTGCCGCTACTGAAGCCACTCTTTACATGGACATTGCCACTGTATTGCCGTCAAGGTGTTTAGAGGAGGGCTGTTTGGAATCACTGATCTATAATAGAGCAACTGGCGACACAGAAAATGTTCCTTTTAATGTGTGTTTATAGTTTCGACATAGTTCTGTTGCTTCATGTGTAGAGCTCTGTGGCCCAGAAAGTTTTTTTTTGGGGAGGGGGTTAAATTAAACTTGACCAGGTATAGAAGGATACTGAACAGATGTGGATGAAATCGGAGCACCCGGAGGAAACCCTCGCAGTCACGGGGAGAACATGCAAACTCCACCCGGACAGCGTTGTAGTTGTGGCGCAAGCTAATTATATAACTGTTCTTTTTTCTCAAGCCTGTGCACTTCCCACTGATTGGTGTTGGATTATTGTTGCTGAGAGGCGATGGAAACACTTTGTTCTGCAGCCACCCCATCAAATTATACCGTAAATGAGCATGGTTTGATTTTCCTGTCACCCTGCTACGCTGCTTGGTAATTTATGGATGGCAATAAACCTGCCAATTAACCTTCCTTGGGATATCCTTAGGATGGCAGAGTACTGCAGCCATCGTGGTGGACTCACTGGGTTGAAGGGCCTACATCCATGCCCTTTCATTAAAATTTTATTTTAAATGAAGATGAACATGGGAAGAAACCGGAGCATCCGGAGGAAATGCACACAGTCACAGGGAGAATATGTAAACTCCACTTAGACAGCACCGGAGGTCGGGATTGAACCTGTGTCATTGGAGTTGCAGGCTACTTGTAGCACTAATTTAACAACTCTCCATTTGAATTCATGAAAGTTACAGCTCTGATCGATGTATTGCTAAAATATAATGAGAACTCCACCACTTCTTGAGGCAGCGATTTTTTGATTCACATCACTCCTTTCCTGAGCTTCTGCACCCACAAATACTTTCACAATTGACTTTATGCCCTCGGCCACAGGCTCCTCAGGTTCACTCTACCAAGGTTCCCATGAACTTCTGCAACTCGATATGTTTCTCGTCGAAGTTCATCAACCTGAAATCACAACCCTGTTTCTCTCTCTGTTAATACTGCCTGACCTGATAAGCATTTCTGGCCTCTTATTTTTGATTTCATCTTATTTCAGATTTCCAGCATCTGCAATATTTTGCCTTTGACAAAATACTGTCCTTTCCAGCCTTCTTTGTTGCTCCCCACATTTACGTTTACAGACCTAACAACCATCTTTATTGTGTACAGTTCTGGTCACCCCATTACAGGAAGGATGTGGAGAGGATACAGAGTGGTTTACCAGAATGCTGCCTGGATTAGAGGGAATTAATGATAAGGAGAGTTTGCACTGGACTGCCAGAGATTATGAAGTGACCTGATAGAAGCATATACAAATATAAGAGACATGGACAGGGTAGACAGTTGGAACCTTTTTCCCAGGATAGAAATGCCAAATATGAGAAGGCATAGATTTTAAGGACAGAAGGGGGAAGTTTAACAAATATGTGCGGGACAAGTTTTTTTTACAGAGACTGGTGTGTGCTTGGAAGGTGCTGCCAGGTGTGGTGGTGGAGGCAGGTACGACAGTGTTGTTTAAGAGGCTTTTGGAAATGCACAGGTAAATGCAGAGAATTGAGGGATTAGGGAGATTAGTTTAACTTGGCTACATGTTACTTAGCCAAAAAAAGCAGCCTACCAGAGGACTGGGAGAAATTAAGAGTCCAGCAGAGGAGGACAAAGTGCTTAATTAGGAAAGGGAAAATAGATTATGAAATAAAACTGGCACGGAACATAAAAACAGACTGCAAAAGTTTTTATAGGTATGTGAAGAGAAAAAGGTTAGTTAAAACAAATGTAGGTCCCTTGCAGTTAGAAACTGGTGAATTGATCATGGGGAACAAGGACATGGCAGACCAATTGAATAACTACTTTGGTTCTGTCTTCACAAAGGAAGACATAAATAATCTGCCGGAAATAGCAGGGGACCGGGGGTCAAATGAGATGGAGGAACTGAGTGAAATCCAGGTTAGCCGGGAAGTGGTGTTAGGTAAATTGAATGGATTAAAGGCCGATAAATCCCCAGGGCCAGATAGGCTGTATCCCAGGGTACTTACCCCAGAAGTAGCCCCAGAAATAGCAGATGCCTTAGTGATAATTTTTCAAAACTCTTTAGATTCTGGAGTAGTTCCTGGGGATTGGAGGGTAGCTAATGTAACCCCACTTTTTAAAAAGGGAGAGAGAAAACGGGGAATTACAGACCTATTAGTCTAACATCGGTAGTGGGGAAAATGCTAGAGTCAGTTATTAAAGGTGGGATAGCAGCACATTTGGAAAGCGGTGTAATCATTGGACAAAGTCAGCATGGATTTATGAAAGGTAAATCATGTCTGACGAATCTTATAGAATTTTTTGAGGATGTAACTAGTAGAGTGGATAAGGGAGAACCTGTGGATGTGTTATATCTGGACTTTTAGAAGGCATTCGACAAGGTCCCACATAAGAGATTAGCATATAAACTTAACGCACATTGTATTGGAATTTCAGTATTGATGTGGATAGAGAACTGGCTGGCAGACAGGAAGCAAAGAGTAGGCGTAAACGGGTCATTTTCAGAATGGCAGGCAGTGACTAGTGGGGTACCGCAAGGCTCAGTGTTGGGACCCCAGCTATTTACAATATATATTAATGATCTGGATGAGGGAATTGAATGCAACATCTCCAAGTTTGCGGATGACACGAAGTTGGGGGGCAGTGTTAGCTGTGAGGAGGATGCTAGGAGGCTGCAAGGTGACTTGGATAGGTTGGGTGAGTGGGCAAATGCATGGCAGATGCAGTATAATGTGGATAAATGTGAGGTTATCCACTTTGGCGGCAAAAACAGGAGGGTAGATTATTATCTGAATGGTGGCCGATTAGGAAAAGGGGAGATGCAACGAGACCTGGGTGTCATGGTACACCAATCATTGAAATTGGGCATGCAGGTGCAGCAGGCAGTGAAGAAAGGGAATTGTATGTTGGCTTTCATTGCAAAAGGATTTGAGTACAAGAGCAGGGAGGTTCTACTGCAGTTGTACAGGGTCTTGGTGAGGCCACACCTGGAGTATTGCGTACAGTTTTGGTCTCCTAATCTGAGGAAAGACATTCTTGCCATAGAGGGAGTACAGAGAAGGTTCACCAGACTGATACCTGGGATGGCAGGACTTCCATATGAAGAAAGACTGGATAGACTTGGCTGTACTTGCTGGAATTTAGGAGATTGAGGGGGGATCTTGTAGAGGCTTACAAAATTCTTAAGGGGTTGGACAGGCTAGATGCAGGAAGATTGTTCCCGATGTTGGGGAACTCCAGAACAAGGGGTCACAGTTTAAGGATAAGGGGGAAGTCTTTTAGGACTGAGATGAGAAGATCATTTTTCACACAGTGGTGAGTCTGTGGATTTCTCTGCGACAGAAGGTAGTTGAGGCCAGTTCATTGGCTATATTTAAGAGGGAGCTAGATGTGGCCCTTGTGGCTAAAGGGATTAGGGGGTATGGAGAGAAGGCAGGTACAGGATACTGAGTTGGATGATCAGCCATGATCATATTGAATGGTGGTGCAGGCTCGAAGGGCTGAATGGCCTACTCCTGTACCTATTTTCTATGATTCTATGTTCAGCATGGACGGTGGGCCAAAGAGCCTGAGTATGAAGAAGGGTTCCGACCCGAAACATGGATATGTTCTCCAGAGATGCTGCCTGGCCCATTGTGTTACTCCAGCACTTTGTGTCTGTTCCCGTGCTGTATTATTCTAGGTGATAATCTCCTCTACATCCTCTCTGATGCCGTCACAGAATTATACAGTATTTTAGTTGTGGCCTGGCTAGATTTCCTCGTCTTGTATTCTAAAAGCACTTAATTTTTGAATGTACTCTTGGCCACCTAAAATAATTATTTTTCATATGTCCCTGCAATACGGAAGGAAGCCATTTGGCCCACTGAGTCTATGCCAGCTCACAGTGCAATCCCTTCCCACCACATTCATTTCCCTGAACCTATTCTTCCCACATTGACTCATGCCACCCCACTGCCCCCACCCAGGTTGTTCCACTCAGCCACACAGTAGGCACGATTTACAGTGCACAATGTACAGTGACAAGATCACGAGGAGAACATGCAAACTCCACGCAGCTAAGATCAACATTGAACCCAAGTCACTGGTGGTGTGCAGTAGTAGTTCCACTGGGTCTGCCATCACACCACCCATCTATATATCCACCCAGCCCACTTATCCAGTGCTGCTGTGGCTGATATAGTCATTGACTGTACATTTAATAAGAAACTAGACCAGGTGGGACCCGTTGGGACACTTCCCCTCAAGCAAGATTGCAAGGGGAGGGGGCGGCCTGTGGCATCACACACACACTAACCAAGCTCTCTCACACACTAACCAAGCTCTCGCACACACATGCACACACACGCACACACACACGCGCACTAACCACCCCCACACACAAACCATCCCCATTGATATTATATTCATATTATTCATTCACCCCTTTTACCTCATACCCCGCCCAATCCACTCACGCATAGCCGCCAACTCGCAGGTGCGGCTAGAGAGGGAGGGGATAGTGAGAGTGGGGCACAGAGGCAGGGGAGCTTGTTGCCTTTTGGAGCTGGGGTTTCCGACTTGCGGCGTCTTTTGAGCGGGCGGCCCTGCTGCTGCGAGCGGGCGGACGGTCAAAAGCAGTGGAGGGCCGGACGATCGTGTCTTCCACGATGGTAAGCCCACCCACCTGCGTGACAGATGATCGTGCGGGGGAGACGGTGAGGATGTTGTCCCCGGTGACGGCCAGAGATCGCCAGGTGGGATCGGGATCACCAGCGAGGAAAAGGCATCACGATTCCCCGTGTCCCTGCGATCAACGGAGCAATCGCAGGCCTCCATAGACGGCCTCTACCAGAGGGAGTAATAGTCGCCTGGGGCCACCTTCCCATCGCTGCCCCGCGCCCGCGCGATGATAATGTCTGCCGCCGCCATGTTCTAGAGCCCGTGCCGAAGTGCAAGCGTACTTCGTGTTCAGTGGCTGGGCTGTGGGCGGGGCTGGGCGCTGCACTACAGATGGCCGGGCGAGTGCAAGTCAACAGCGAGTCGGGAGGTGAAAAATTAACTCTGAGTCCGGGGGGGAGGGGGTTAATGTAACTCGTCAGCTGCTTTAATCTAGAGCCCGGGAGGGGGAAGTGGGAGTTGATGGAAGGGCGGCTGGAAGGGCTCCTTTTGAGCGAGAGGAGCCATTGTGATGTCATCCAGCTCGTTAGATTTTTAAAATATGTCAGATTGGTGAACAATATTAGTAAAAAACTCGGGAAATAATGAATCAAATTTACAGATGAGAAGATTTTTTAAATCATGAGATAAATCTCTACCGGAATATGTAAACAATTCACCGTTACCGAGTCGGATTTTCGAGGAGATATGAATCAAAGAAGTTCAAGCAAACATCCCCACAAGCGGACATCCAAGATTAGAGTTTTATGTTAATATATGATGTTTCACGGAAACTCCAAGTACACTGTAAATAGCATGGAAGCTTCAAACATGCTTTGGCGAGCACACCTTAAATCCTTAAGTACTTAAAATCAGCCAATATTTTAAAAGCTCAAATCGTTTGGCTTCTAACTACAGTCTATTCATTTCAGATAGACACAAAATGCTGGAGTAACTCAGCGGGACTGGCAGCATCTCTGCATAGAAGGAATGGGTGACATTTCGGATCGAGACCCTTCAGACTGAGGGTCGGGGAGAGGGAGATACAGTCTATTAATTTCAATTTGTTTCATGTCAAGCTGGAGTAAACTTCTTTTCATAAGGAATTCTGTAAAGGTTTGTCCTTATAAGATGCTTCCATTGTCTTTTCTGGTGTGTACTTTCTGCTGTTAGTCTGAATCCTAACATTGTATTTTTTCATCCTGCATTAGGTGCACTGAATCAACCCTGGATATCCCACGTGAAAATCTGTCAACATGAACTTATCTTCCCACATCTCTTCCCACATCTCTTCCCTGGGAGATGACTACAAATCTAAGGATTATGTTGAGCCACACTATAAAGAGTGGTATCGTTTGGCTATTGACAAGTTAGTGGATGAAGATATTTCTGGCTATGAGGAGTTTCTGGCAAAAGAAGGGCTGTGCCCATTCCTGGCTGAGGAGGAACTTTACTTCATCAAGGACAACGTCAGGAAGATGGCTCCAACAAACAACAATAGTCCCGAGGAAGATACGGATGGCTCGTCCTCTGGCACTTACTGGCCTCTTGAGTCCGATACAGAAGTCCCCGACTTAGACATGGGATGGCCGTATGTTGTAAAATGCTTGGAGACCCAAACCAAAATTGAATTACATTTTCATCCACCAAGAGACGATTCGCCCACGGTCAAGGAGATTGTGAGGAAACTCATCAAGAATGCACGACAGGTATCAGAATTATATACCATTAAACATTACTCCTGAATGAGATAGAATGGCCTAGGTATTGTATCATGTAGCACCATTTTCATGACTTATTGCACACTCAATGGCATAGAATGACTTCTAGGACATTCATACATATGGCACATTATAACAAGGAGATTCCTACATGCATATGCAGTGGCTTCCATATTGTCCTGGACTTTGAGTCACCCTGCTGCTATTCTAACCCTGCTTTATTCTCCCCAAATTCCCATCCCCTCCTCCCAGATTCTTCACTCACCCACACAGTTTGGGGAATTTACAGAAGCCAATTAACACACCAATCTGCAATTCTTTAGGATGTGGGATGAAACCGGAACACCAAAAGAAACCCAAGTGGTCGCAGGGAGAACGTGCAAATTCCCCACAGGCAGGACCAGGTGTTGGGGAAGAACCCTTGGTCTCTGGCACTGCGAGGCAGTGGCTGTGCTGCTGTGTTGTCCCCAGTTCTTCGGCCAAGATCATTTCAGGGCAAGAAAGGGCTGTTCTGAAAAGTTGTGGTTACGATTGTGATTGAAAACAATCCGAGCTCAGCCGTAATTACTCACAGCAGAGTAATTTTCAAAGCGTGGGTGAATTATGGTTTAAGTTTATTATTGTCATGTGTACTGAGGTAGAGTGAAAAGCTTTGTTTTACATGCTTTCTAATCAGATCCGGTAATGCGATACATATATACAATCAAATCGAACACAAGTGCAATAGATAGAGCAAAGGGGGATAAACAAAGCACAGAATATAGTTCTCAGGTTTATAACACTCCAGTTCCAAAGTCCAATACCCACAATGGGGTTGAGGTGAATTGAATGGTACCATGGCTTATGGATGGACTGTTTAGAAGCCTAATAACAGAGGGAACTAAGCTGTTCCTGTGTCTGGTCATGCTTTCATACTTCTGTGTCTTCTGCCCGACAGAAGCAGGGAGAAGAAGAAATGACCAGCGTGGACTAGTCTTTGATTATGTTGGTTGCTTTTCAGGGGCAGTATGAAGTGTAGATGGAGTCAATTGTGAAGTAACAAGCAGAGTTTGCAACATGATTAAAATATACTAGACTATGTGCGACTCGTTGGGTCCCATTGTCACACGAGAGGCCTGGTCCCCCAGCGCAATATTCCACCGCTTACGCATAGCCCCCAAACTGCGCAGGCGCGGCTGATGGGTTCCCATTGTGTTTTTTATTAACTTTTGTAATATTCCACCGATTGGAACAAAACTTGTTGCATGTGCAGCACAGGAGAATGGCGAGTAAGGTGGCGAAAAATCATAGCGCTATCGGGTACCATTGTTGCGCAAATGTAAAAACAACGCAAACCGGAAGAGCACAAGATGAAAGTTTTAGTTATGTATAAATAGTCACTAAGTTTGTAATATGACCTAATCAGTAAGAGGTTTAAGTTGGTTACACCCCAGGTAAAGATGTGCCTTTCTTATAACCCAATGGAGAAGGTAGGGACAAAATTATAAAAGGACTGGACAAGCTATCCACAGGATGCAGGAAAATGTTTCCTAATGTTGGGTAAGTCCAGAACCAGGTGCCACAGTCTTAGAAAAAAGGGGAGGTAATTTAAGACTGAGCTGAGAAAACACTTTTTTTCCCAGAGAGTTGTGAATTTATGGAATTCCCTGCCACAGAGAGTAGTGGAGGCCAAATCACTGGATGGATTTAAGAGAGTTGGATAGAGCTCTAGGGGCTAGTGGAGTCAAGGGATAAGGGGAGATGGCAGGCATGGGTTATTGATAGCGGACGATCAGCCATGATCATATTGAATGGCGGTGCTGGCTCGAAGGGCCAAATGGCCACCTCCTGCACCTATTTTCTATGTTTCTATGTTGTCTAGGATGCAAGGAGGGGAATGCAGCAGAACAGGCATTCAGAATTGGGCAAAGAAACAGCAAGGTCAACATGATATAAAAAGGAATGTGAAAAACAACCAAATAACCTGCATTTATACAGTCCTGAAAGGAAAAAGGACATTCCAAAGTAGCCAGGTTGATATTGTCTCCAATTCCAGTAAGCAATGGTCTGCCCAGTGTTTTTCTGATTTAACAATTAAGAACCCTAAAAGATCTGGATTCGAGTCCAAATCATTGCCGATTTTGTTTTGTGGTGTATTTGAGGGTTGACGCAAGCAGGCTGCTGGAATTTCAGCTAATGAGAGACACAATAATACTGTCCGCCTAGACTGCATTCCCCTCTGCCTTCCAAAACCCTCACTGGCACCTACCTCTGGAGTGATAAGCCCATGTCTCTGCTATGGAGGTGCTTCACTAGCACATTGAAAGGAAAGAAGTCAGCTTCCAGCACACTGCAGATGCCACTTGTTTCAAAATCAGACTTTTGCTCAATACGTAGGGAGGCATGGTGCATAGAGGTACAGTGCCAGAGACACGGGTTGGATCCTGGCTATAGGTGCTGTCTGTATGTTCTCCCCGTGATCACGTGGGCTTTCCATGGGTGCTCCGGACTCCAGACATACAGGTTTTTAGGTTAATTGGCTTTGGTGAAGATTGTAAATTGTCCCTCGTGTACAGGATAGTGCTAGGGTGCGAGGATCACAGACTCGGTCAGCCGAAGGGCACAGCCACAGACTCGGTGGGCTGAAGGGCCTATTTCCGCATTGTATATTTAAACTGATACTTTCCTCAAGGCTGGATTCACTCTGAATCCAGTTCCCACACAGTGCCCCACCCACATTGCCTCTTTCTAGCTCAACTAGTTCTTTGTGACATAACATCCTGCAGGTGTCTCCCATCTCTGAGACACAATGTACCACGTACGGCGATCAGGTCGCAGAAAGATTAGAACAATGCCCTCCTGCCCAAGGGCAAATGAAGATGCAAATGAAGATGCAAGTTGACAAGAGTTGCATAAAAAAGAGATAATGAAAATATTGTGTCCAGTTCTGGTCTCCCCATTACAGGAAGATTGTAATGTTTCAGTTCAGTACAGTTTAGTTTATGGTCACGTGTACCTACTGACAGCAAAAGGCTTATCTTGTGGATGTTTATTGTTATGGATGATGTAAATACTTTGGAGAGAGTGCAGAAAAGGTTTACCGGAATGCTGCCTGGATTTAAGCTTAGTTGAGATTAGTTTATTATCCAGTGTACTGAGGTACAGTGAAAAGCTTTTTTGTTTCTTGCTATCCAGTCAGCGGAAAGACTATGTTTGATTACAATTCAAGCCGCCCACAGTGTACAGACACAGGATATAGGGAAAGTTCAGTAAAGTCCAATTAAAGGTAGTCCGAGGGTCGCCAATGAGGTAGATGGAAGCTCTGGACGGCACTCTAGTTGGCGATAGAATGGTTAAGTTGCCTGGGAACGGTTGGGAAAAAAATTTGTCCCTGAACCTGGAGGTGTACGTTTTCACATTACTATACCACTTGCCTGATGGGAGAGGGGAGAAGAGAGTGTCCAGGATGAGTCTCATCCTTAATTATGCTGGTAGCCTTGTTGAGGCAGCGTGGATTTGAGGACATTGGCTATGAAAAGAGTTTGGACAAACTTGGATTGTTTTCTCTGAAGCGTCAGTGCTTGAGGGAGACCTGATGGAATTCTATAAATTATGTGAGGCATAGATAGGGTTGACAACATTCTTCCCAGGGTGAAAATGTCAAGGACTGAAGGGCATAACTTTCAGGACGGAGGGGAAAAGTTTAAAGGAGATGTGCAGGGCACGTTTATTACACTGTGGTGTGTGTCTGGAATATGCTGCCAGGGGTGGTAGTGGGGGCTACACCATCCGGACACTAAGTGGCGGTCGATGTTGACTTCCAGTCGCGAGAGGGCCCCCCAGTGTGGGTCCCTCTATGCAGGGATTCTCCCCCTCCACATCGGGGACTTGGGGTGGAGGGTACTGCACCGAGGAGTCCCCTGCAGCCCGTTTCTCTCGTGGTTCACAGACTCGCCAGCGGCCCACCACTTTAGTGGGCTGGAAGAGTCTGTTGACCATGTGTATATGGAGTGTGTGAGGTTGCAGCCCCTGTTCCAGTATCTAACGGGGCTGCTCCTTGCCTTCTGACTGCACTTTTCACACACCATCCTCATCTTTGGACACCCTGTGCGTAGGGGACAGGGTAGGGCCGAGGATGTCCTGGATGGATTGGTCCTGGGCCTGGCTAAGCTGGCCATCTGCGAGTCATGGTGCCAGGCGGAAGAGGGCTCTGCCCGAGACAGGTGCCTGCCCCTTTTCCGGAGTTACGTCCGTGCTCATAGTGTTACGCGCTGTCTGCGGGGGCCCTGAGAGATTTCCGGGACCGCATCCTGACACGTAGTTGTATAGTAGTTTACCATTTTGGTGGTGGGGTTTTGATTTATTTAAATAATTGAATACATTTTTTTGAATGCATCCTTGACAAGGATTGTAACATAGTTGTACAGTAGTTTATTTAGTATATTTGTTTGTCTTCTATTATGGTGGTGGGTTCTGTTTTGTTTTATTGTGCTGTAAATATTATTTTTAATAATTAAATACTTTTTGATTTTTTTTGATTTAAAAAAAAAAAGCTGGTTACCAAGCTCACGGAACTGGGTCTCTGCGCATCCCTCTGCGATTGGATCCTTGACTTCCCCATGCACAGACCACAGTCTGTTTGAATTAGCAGAAATACTTCTTCATGAACAATCAGTACAGGACCATCTCAAGGCTGCGTGCTCGGCCCCCTGCACTACTCACTCTATACTCATGACAGTGTAGCCGGACCCAGTGCGAACTCCATCTTCAAGTTCACCGATGACACCACCATTGTTGGACAAATTACATATAGTGTTGAGTCAGAGTATAGAAGTGAGATCGACTGATTGACCAAATGGAGGCAGCACAACAACCTGGCTCTTAATATCAGTAAAACCAATGAACTGATTGTGGAAGGATGAGGACCCACAATCCTGTTTATATCAATGGGACGATGGTGGAGAGAGTCAAAAACGTTAAATTCCAGTGCGTGCATATTTCCGAAGATCTTTCCTGGATCCAGCATACTAATAAATAATTATAAATAAAGCACATCAACGCCTCTACTTCTTGAGAAGATTACGGAGATTCGGTATGTCAGAGAAGATTCTCTTGAACTTCTACAGGTGTACAGTAGAGAGCATATTGACTGGTTGCATCATGGCCTGGTTCAGTGACTTGAACGCACAGGAGCAGAAAAGACTGCAAAAAGTGGTGAACACTGCCCAGTCCATCACCGGCTCTGACCTCTCCACCATCAAAGGAATTTATCATAGTCACTGCCTCAAAAAGGCAGTCAGCATCATCGGAGACCAACATCATCCTGGCCACACACTCATTTCATCCCTGCCATCGGGATGAAGTACAGGAGCCTGAAAACTGTAACATCCAGATTCAGGAGCAGCTTCTTCCCTACAGTCATCAGGCTATTAAACATGACAACAAATAAGCTCTGAACTAAAATAGACTATTATTATTATTGCACTACTATCATTTGTTTTTTGTGTGTGTGTGTATGTATATGTATATGTATATATGTGTATATATACATATGTGTGTGTGTGTATACACACTTAAATTTTTTTTCTCTAGTTTAGCATATTCTTTACAGTGTACTATGTTTTCATATTCTGTCATGCTACAGCAAGGAAGAATTTCATTGCTCTAACTGGGACATATGATAATAAAACACTCGTAATAAACACTCATTAAGTTGTTAAGAAACTTCAGTTGTATCAGTCACTACCTCTATACTAGTTGGAACAGACTTTGCCTGGGATAAGATATATTGCTCACGTTCATAATTTCAGGCAAAATCTATTATTCCTGTATTCCATGGAGGGATATAATTGGAAAATTGAGGTAATAATAGCGTTTCAGTGCCAAAGACTAACGAGATTCCTGGATTTTTATTTTTTTTCCGAACAGGTTATTGCAATAGTTATGGATATGTTTACTGATGTAGACATCTTCAAGGAAGTGCTGGATGCGGCTGCCAGAAGTGTTCCAGTCTACATTGTGCTCGATGACTCCAACTTCAAACACTTCACCACCATGTGTGAGAAGCAAGGGGTTCACCTCCAGAGGCTCATGGTAAGAGTTTCTTGCTTGGGAGTGGCCGGGTAGAAATTAGTTGGTCCACAATTTTATTTCCCACGTGTCGATGGAACAGTAAAGCATACACAAACCGAGGGCTATGAAACATTGTACAAAGTTTAGTTTATTGTCACAGTGAAAAGCTATTGTGTAAAGTGTGAGGGATGCCAATCATTGGGCTGCCCACGTGATTCTTGAACCAAACCTTTGGCCCTCGGTCTCTCTGGTGAGTCTATAGAGGACATTAAAGAAGAGTAGTGCGGTAATCGTGCTTCAGCCTTTTGGCCATGTGTTTATGACATTGTTCATTAGAAATGCAACTTGCCCAAAATGATGACGATGTGTGACTTGTAAGGGAGGTTGTGGTGTTGCCATATGCCTGCTGCTGCTGCCCTGGTAGGTAGGGTAGTACAGGCACTTGACACTTAATAGATATGTTTTGTTTAGCTTAGAAATAGACCATGGAAACAAGCCCTTTTGGTCCACTGAGTCCATACCAACCATCGATCCCCCATACTCTAGTTTTAGGTTATCCCACTTTTGCATCCTACATACGAGGGGAAATTTACAGAAGCCGATTAACCTACAAACTTGCACTTCCTTGGAATGTGGGAGGAAACTGGAGAAAAACCACGTGGTCACAGGGAGAACATACAAACTCCACAGAGTCAGGGACACTGCTGATGCTTCTGGAAACTACACCTGCAGAAATTCTGTTCAGGTGCAGCTCCTGAATAAACGTGTTTGGGAACTGGAGCAGCGGTTGGATGACCTCGGGGCCAGTTTCCTGTACAAGACCTACAATGAGGTTGCCACAGCAAGGATATAGGAAGAGCGAAGGTGGGTGACTGTCAGAAAGAGGAGTAAATGAGGAGTGCAGGGGACTTCGGTGGCTATACCTTCTGAAAACAGGGACACTTTCTTGGGAACTGGCGACACAACAAGATTGAGTGGTAGCCAGGGCTGTGATTGCAACCCTGGTGCCGAGGCTCAATGGGGAAGAGTGACGTCAGGCAGAGCCGTAGTGGTGCGGATAGGAGATTCTGCAGCAGACTCCAGGATGGTGTGTTGCCTCTCTGGTGCCATGGTCCAGGATGTCTTGAAGCGGCTGCACGGCATCCTCAAGAGCGAAGGGGAGCAGCCGGTGGGTGTTGTGCATGTTGGCTCAAATGATGTAGATCGGAAGAGGAAGGAGATTCTGCAACAAGAATTTACGGAATTACAAGAATTTGCAGAAGATTGAAAAGCAGGACATGCAAGGTAATGATCTCAGGATTGCTTCCAGTACTTTGTGCTAGTGAAGATTAGAATAGGAATATAGGGGAAATGAATGTGTGGCTGAGGAGTTGGTTCCGGGGGCAGGGATTCGGAGTACTAGATAATTGGGATCTCATCCAGGGCAGGGGTGACCTGTATAAAAGGGACAGGTTGCACCTAAACTGGAGGTTCGGAAGGTTTGCTAATGCTACACGGGAGGGTTTAAACTAGATTGGCAGGTGGGATCTCGTGCAGGACAGAGGCCCGTGAGAGGCTAGAAGTAGGTACGGAGGGTGGTGTGGGTAAGGTTAGTGGACAGAATAGGCAGGTGAAATGCGGAGAGTGCGGAAGGAGGGCTGGTTTAAATTGCATGCATTTTAATGCAATGGGGCCTGACAGGCAAGGCAGATGAGCTCGGGGCATAGATAGGTACGAGTGACTGGGACATTGTAGCCATGACTGAAACCTAGTTAAGGGAGGGGCAGGACTGACAACTCAATTTTCCGGGGTACAGGAGCTTCAGGAGAGACGGGTGAGGTAATCTAGTCAAAGTAGTACCTTCACCCACCACAAATTGCAAAATAATTTATTTTACTGCAGTGAATTACAGTATGGACCCCTAAACACCATACTAAAAGTCCTAAAAAATCCTCAAATGGGAAAGTGGTATAATTTGCATAATATGCAAATTAGCTTTCGACATTGGAGAAAATTCATATTCTCCAGTGCCATTTGTAATATAAGCAGCAATTCAAGTATCCAAAACTATGTTTTCATGGTTAATATTATGAGTTTAACTTGCATGATTTAGCTTTTTCAATCAGAGAAAATTAAAATAGTCTGATATCTTTGCATCTGTGTCTCTGATACGAAAAAATGGCATCTAAACATGAAGTCATAAGAAAGCAAGCATGAAAAATTGGATAAAGCAGCAAGAAGTAATACCTGGAATATTTAAGGTGGTGTCACCCAATCAAGATGAGAATAGCCATATTTTACATTCGTGTTCACAACTATAACTTGGCTAGTGTTCTTCGTGAAATTTCAGGCAACATCACTCGGCAGCACTGCTGTCATCTATCTCCACCCGAGATGAATTTCCACAACTTAGACCATTACACACTCCACACATCCATGTGCAGTCAATGGGAATACTCTTGCAGTGCATCTTCTGATGCTGCACCTGGTCTTGCAGTTACACCGGAATATCTTGGTCAACTTCTCTGGAGCAGCGGGGAGATATGCAAATTACACCAATTTTAGTATGGTGTTTAGAGGAACCATACTGGAATGTACTGCAATAGAATACATTATTTTGCAATTAGTGGTGGGTAACCCCCTCAAATTTGCTAGACTGACTGGACTAAGGGAAAAAGGGGGGGGGGGGGGGGGGGGGGGGGGGGGGGGGGGGGGGGGGGGTTTAAGGAGGATGTCACGGCTGTGTTCAGAGGTGACATTACAGACGGTTCATCTAATGAGGCTACATGGGTGGAGCTGAGAAACATGAAAGGGATGATCACCTTGTTGGGGGTGTACTACAGACCCCCGAATCGTCAACGGGAATTAGAAGAACAAATGTGACGGGAGATTGCAGACAGCTGCAGGTCAAATAAGGTTGTTGTAGTAGGGGATTTTAACTTTCCCAATATAGACTGGGAAAATCATAGCGTGAAGGGTTTAGATGGGGTGCAATTCCTCAAAAGTGCTCAGGAGAGTTTTCTTAAGCAGTAAGTGGAGCCCCCCGCACGCAAGAGGGCAACGCTGGATCTAATATTGGGAAATTCGAAAGGGCAAGTTAATGAAGTGTGTGTGGAGGAGCCTTTTGGGACCAGTGACCACTGTTCGATTAGGTTGAAGATAGTTATGGATAGGGACAGAGAGGGTCCAAGTGTTAAGTAAGGCCAACTTTGAGAGTATGAGAGAAGGTCTCACTCAAGTTGACTGGAGCAGGTTATTAGAGGGGAAAGGAACATCGGCCAAGTGGGATGTTTTTAAAAGTGTACTGAAGAAAGCTCAGGATGTGTACGTCCCCGTTGTAGTGAAGGGCAAAGCAGGCAAATGTAAGGAAGCTTGGCTGACGAGGGAAATTGGGACGTTAGTCAATAACAAGATGGATGCATGGGACAGGTGTAGGCAGCTGGGATCAAGTGCATCCATGGAGGAGTTTCAGGAACTGAGGAGTAAACTAGAAAAGCAGATAAGGGCAAAAAGGGGCCAGGAGATAGCTCAGGGGGGTAGCATTAAGGGAAATCCCAAAAGATTTTAAAAATACATGAGGTGGATAAGTGTAACTAGAGAGAGAGTGGGACACAGGAATCAATGCGGTCACCTCTGTGTGGAGCCACAGCAGCTGGGCAAGGAGAAGGACAGTAGGAGGAAATTGGAACAGTCACTGGAAGTGTCTTGAGAGCAGTCAGGGTTACTGTCGAAGAGGTACTGAAGGTACTGTAGTGTTTGAAGGTAGACAAATCTCTAGGGCCAGATCGGATATATGCGAGAACATTGTGGGAAACGAGAGAGGAAATTGCTGGAGTTCTGGTTGAAATTTACGAGTCATCCTTAAATACAGGAGAGGTACCGGAAGACTGGAGGGTGGCAAATGTTTTACCTCTTTTCAAGGGTTGCAGGGAAAATGCTGGGAACTATAGGCCGGTGAGCTTAACATCTGTAGTTGGTAAGTTACTGGAGAGTATTCTGAGGGATAGGATATACATGCATTTGGATGGGCAAGGGCTGCTTAAGGATAGTCAGCAAGGTTTTGTATGTGGGTTTTGTATATCACAAATCTGATTGATTTTTTTTGAAGACGTGACCAAAAAGGTTGATGAGGGCAGAGCTGTAGATATTGTGTGCATGGACATTAGTAAGTTGTTCGACAAGGTTCAGCATGGAAGGCTGCTCTGGGAGATTAGATCGCATGGGATAGCTGAATGGATAGCAAATTGGCTCCATGGAAGGAAGCAGAGGGTGATGGTGGAAGGTTGCTTCTCCGACTGGATGCCTGTGACTAGTGGTGTGCCTCAGGGTTCGGTGCTGGGCCCGTTACTGTTTGTCATCTACATCAATGATTTGGATGAGAACATACTGAGCAAGATTAGCAAGTTTGCTGATGATACAACAGTTAGTGGTTTTGCAGATAACGAAGATGGTTGTCAAAGATTGCAGCAGCATTTGGATCGAATGGCCAGGTGAGCGGAGGAATGGTTGATCGAATTTAATACAGAGAAGTGTGAGGTGTTGCATTTTGGGACATCGAACAAGGGCAGGACCTACACAGTAAATGGTTGACCTCTGGGTAGTGTTGTAGAGCAGAGGGATCTAGGAGTACAATAGACAATAGGTGCAGGAGTAGGCCATTTGGCCCTTCGAGCCAGCACCGCCATTCAATGAGATCATGGCTGATCATCCCCAATAAGTACCCCGTTCCTGCCTTCTCCCCATATACCCTGACTCTGCTATTTTTAAGAGCCCTATCTAGCTCTCTTGAAAGCATCCAGGGAACCTGCCTCCACCGCCGAGGCAGGGACTTCCGCAGATGAACATGAAATGTGTACAGGTGCATGATCCCTTGTAGGTCGAGTGGCAGGTACATATGGTGGTCAAAAAGGCTTTTGGCACTACGGCTTTCATCAGTCAGAGTATTGAGTATAGAAGTGGGAGGTCATGTTGCAGTTGAATAAGACGTTGGTTAGGCCGCATTTACAATATTGTGTTCAGTTCTGGGCACCATGTCCAGAATATATTGTCAAGCTTGAAAGGGTTCAGAAAAGATTTACAAAGATGTTACCAGGACTAGAGGAAAGACATTCTTGCCATAGAGGGAGTACAGAGAAGGTTCACCAGACTGATTCCTGGGATGGCACGACTTCCATATGAAGAAAGACTGGATAGACTTGGCTTGTACTCGCTGGAATTTAGAAGATTGAGGGGTGATCTCATGGAGACTTACAAAATTCTTAAGGGGTTGGACAGGCTAGATGCAGGAAGATAGTCCCCGATGTTGGGGAAGTCCAGGACAAGGGGTCACAGTTTAAGGATAAGGGGGAAGTCTTTTGGGACCGAGATGAGAAAATCGTTTTTCACATAGAGAGTGGTGAATCTGTGGAATTCGCTGCCACAGAAGGTAGTTGAGGCCAGTTCGTTGGCCATATTTAAGAGGAAGTTCGATGTGGCCCTTGTGGCTGAAGGGATCAGGGGGTATGGAGAGAAGGCAGGTACAGGATACTGAATTGGATGATCAGCCATGATCATATTGAATGGTGGTGCAGGCTCGAAGGGCCGAATGGCCTGCTCCTGCACCTAATTTCTATGTTTCTATGAGTGAGCTATAGGGAGAGGTTGAGTAGGCTGTGTCTCTATTCCATGGAGTGCAGGAAGATGAGAGGAGATCTTATAGAGGTGTATAAAATCAAGAGAGGAATAGATTGGGTAAATGCACAGTTTTTTGCCCAAAGTAGAGGAATCGAGGACCAGAAGACATAGGTTCAAGGTGAAGGGGAAAAAAATAATGAGAATCCGAGGGGTAACTTTTTCGCACAAAGGGTGATGGGTGTATGGAACAAGCTGCCAGAGGAGGTAGTTGAGGCTGGGACTATCCCATCGTTTAAGAAACAGTTAGACAGGTACATGGATAGGACAGGTTTGGAGGGATATGGACCAAGCGCATGCAAGTGGGACTAATGTAGCTGGGATATTTTTGGCCGGTGAGGGCGAGTTGGGCCGAAGGGCCTGTTTCCACATGGAATAAATAAATAGATAGATAAGATTAGCTCAACATGTCTATTCCATCTTTCAATTAGATCAGGGTTCATTGATATAATTTGCCCTCATTCAGTCATATCCCTCGCATCTTCAAAGAAAAATCGACCAACTACCCTTTTGAAAATTTTAGTTGATAAGGCTTCTGCTGCACATTCTGCTTTCCCATGTTAAGGCTGATGCACTATACAATATGATACGCTAGAACTTTATTTATCCCAGGAGGGAAATTGATCTACCAACAGTTATGAAAACACAAAATACATGCAACATGAAATTAAAGTGACAAGTGGAAAGGCTTGGGGGATGTGCAAAGATTAGAGGGGGGGGGGGGGGGGGGGGGGGGGAGGGAGAGGATTTGGTCTCGGCCTACCCCACGACAGAAATGGGGAGGAGTTGTAAAGTTTTAAAACTTGTAAATTTGCATTTGTGCTGGATTCCCAACCAGAGGAAATAGTTCCTTTCTTACTATCATTCTAAACTTTGGATTAGATCACCTCCTTATCTTGTCCAATCAAAGAAATTCAAGCATCCTTCACTTCTCCTCCCTTCCAATTTGAACTTTTTTAACTCCCGAGTACACTGATGACATTGCACTGAGCACAGTACTCCAGCGACTGTTCTTTCGTGTGGCGTGCACAGCCTCAAGTTGTTGGACAACTTGTTCCATTTGATCTTCCGTCGAGTTGATTGCATTAGTCAAAACAGGGCGGACCACGTGAATGTTGCAATCTTCCACCCCCCAGAGACTGTCTAACCAGCCTTTATAAAACCAAACTTTAAAAAAAAATCTCTAGATGCTGGAAATCTAAAACTGAGCAAGGAGTTCTAGTCATCATGTTCCACCCCACCTGCCTCCACACCCAAAGGATCATAGAAACATAGAAAATAGGTGCAGAAGGAGGCCATTCGGCCCTTCAAGCCAGCACCGCCATTCATTGTGATCATGGCTGATCATCCCCAATCAATAACCCGTGCCTGCCTTCTCCCCATATCCCTTGATTCCACTAGCTCATAGAGCTCTAGCTAACTTTCTCTTAAATCCATCCAGTGATTTGGCCTCCACTGTGATTCCACAAATTCACAACCCTCTGGTTGAATTTTTTTTTTTTCTTACCTCAGTCTTAAATGGTCTCCCCTTTATTCTAAGAATATCAGTCCCCACAATTTCCGTCACCTTGAAAGCGATTCCACCACCAGGCGTATCTTCCCCACCTCTTTCAGAATTTTGCAGGAACCCTTCCCTTTGTTGTTCCCTGGTAAACTCCTCCATTCCCACTAACCATCCTTTCCTTAAAGCCACTTTCCCCTGTGGCCACAGGCGAGTCTTGCCCCTTCAATATGAAATGATGAGAGGCACAGATAGGGTAGACAGGCAGAACCTTTTTCTCAGGGTGGGTGGAAATATGCCACACTAGATGGCATAGCTATAAGATGAGAGGAGGAAAGATTAATGTAGATGTGAGGGGCAAGTATTTTTATACGGGGGCCTGGAACGTATTGCCAATAATGGTGGTGAAGACAGATATGAGTGGTGTTTAAGAGGCTTTTAGATAGGCATGTGGAAATGCAGGGAACAGAGGGTTCATGTGCAGACAGATGAGATTGGTTCAGCTAGGCATCTTACTCGGCACAAGGGGCCGCTCCTGTGCTCTACTGTTCTATGTTCTTATTTGTTCGCTTCTCACCAGCCAGGGACCCAAAGGTCTTGAAGCAGGAATTTACTTGCACTTATATCACTTCAGGTGACTTTCTCACTATCTCTCTTTTTCTCTTCAGGCTTTTGCTTCCCTCATCTCCCTTCCTCCGGCTTGAAATTGTACACCTATTTTCTTCCTAACTCCCAACCTTTTGTCTCCTTTCACCTCTAGCCTTGGTCCAATCATCCTTCCATTGAACTCCCCTCACCTGTATCCACCCATCACTCGCATCTTTGCCAGCTGTCTTTCCCCCCCCCCCCCCCCCGCTACAATCAGTCTGAAGAAGATTCCCGACCTGAAACGTCACCTATCTAGGTTCTCCAGAGATGCCGTGTGATCCGCTGAGTTGCTCCAGCACTTTGTGTCTTTTTTTGTAAACCAGCATTTGCAGTTCCTTTGTGCCTCCATCTTGTTTTCTCTGTCTGTATCAGTCATTAATCTGCGATATTAGCTCAAATTGTTCCGTTGTTCTTTTTTATTCTTTCACCTCTGGGAGTAGAGGACACACCCAGCCACACCTACTGGTCACGTTTTCCTGTCGGGACCGTATGATCCTTTGTCTCAGTTCTCACTCTATAACTGTTCCCGTTCACGCCCATTCTAAAACCTTTGAAAGGAAAGAAATTGGTTGAGAAAATTGTAGAAACGAGGAACCACTCCTCTTACCTCACTGCTTTGTGTCTCTTTTTGTAAGTCAATACCTGCAGTTCCTTGTCTGCACAGTAACCCAGTGGATCAGGTAGTATCTCTGGAGACACTAACAGGTGATATTTTGGGTTGGGACCCTTCTTCAGACTGATTGTCTTGGTAAGGTGGGGGAAGAAAGCTGGAAGAAAGGAGGGGCAGGCCAAATCCTGGAAGGAATAGGTGGATACCGACCGGAGAGGAAGCTATTGATAGGCAGATGGTGGGACAAAGGTATGGGACTGAAGGATGGAAGTTTCAAATTGTGAAGCTCGAGGACGGAATGTAGGTTGAGAAAACTGATTTAACACCACGTGGGAAGGAAGTTCTGATGTTCATAAGTCATAGAAGCAGAATTAGACAATTAGGCCCATTGAGTCCACACCACCATTCAATCACGGCTGATGTATCTTTCCCTCTCAACCCAATTCTCCTGCCTCCTCCCCATAACCTTTGACACCCGTGCTAATCAAGGGTTTATCATCTCCGGTTTAAAAATACCCATTGGCTTGGCCTCCACAGCTGTTTGATGGACGCGTTGGTGAAGGATTTGACTGGATTGGTTCCAATTCTGGGACACCAATGAGTTAGGAATGAAGATAATTCCACAGAGAAGGGACCAAGGAGATTTGCTTATACATGTGAGGAACTGCAGATGTTGGTTTACAAAGAATATATATTTTTTTGGAATTAATGTCATAGATCTGTTGTGAATCAAATGAATGATGAAGCAGGGTCAAAGGGGCCATATAGTCTCTTCCTGTCTCTGTGATCTAGGACACAAAGTGCTGGAGTAACTCAGCGGGTCAGGCAGCATCCCTGGAGAACATGGAAAGGTGATGTTTTGGGTCGGGGCCTTTGTTCAGTGTTAATTTTTACTCCCCTTCCCATTTTTACTCCCCTTCCCATTCCCATGCTGACCTTTCTATCCTGGGCCTCCTCCATTGCCAATGAGAGGCTACACACAAACTGGAGGAACAGCACCTCCTATTTTAAAACCCAATGGCATGAACATTGGATTCTTCAATTTTAGGTAACCTCTAACAACTCTGGCTCCCTTCTCCTCCCCCACACTCCCCTTTCTTCCACACCACTATCTCGCCTGTGCCCCACCTGAACTTGCACCTATTTCCCTTCTTCCCCCTCCACCTACATTCCTTCCTCTGGCTTCACCATTTACAACTCTTCATTCCTTTCATCATCTCTGGCATTCCTCATCTCTGGCCTTTATTCAAATATCTGCCTTTCAAACTCCTCCCCTCGCCTCTGTTCATCCATTGCGTGTCACGCTTTGTCCTGCCCCTGCTCTTTTCTAGCTGTCTTCCCCTCACCCCTACAAACAGTCTGAAGAAGGGTCCCGACCTGTAACGTCCACCTATCCATTTTCTCAAGTGCAATATGTAGAGCAAATGGGAAGATACAGATTTCTGAATACAGTCTCGGTGGGAAGAAGACGGAATTAACAGTGTGGGACAAGTCTTTGATTATGTTGATTGCTTTCCCGAGGCAGGGTGAAGTGTAGATGCAGTCACTGGTTGGGAGTCTGGTGTGTGCGATAGACTGAGGTACATCTACAACTCGGCACAATTTCTTGTGGTCTTGGGCAGCACTGTTCCAAATCCAGACTGTGATATAACCCAACAATATGCCTTCTGTTGCATCGAAAGAAGATTGCAAGGATCATTGGAGATCTGCTGAATTACCTCAGTCGTTTGAGGAAGTGGGGGCTTTGGTATGCCTTCTTGGCTGTTGCTTCAGTATTGTTAGTCCATGGTAGATCGTTGGTAATATTTACTGCGAGGACCTTGAAGATCTAAACCATTTTCACTTTGGGCATGTACTCCACTATACTTTGGGTATCTTGATACTGCCGTGAACATGGGATGAATTGCTGACGTAATTGCTGGGATGTAATGCTGGGGCTCTAAGGCACTGGTGAGGCTGCATTTGGAGTAGTGTGAGCAATTTTGGGCCCCATATCTGAGGAAGGATGTGCTGGCTCTGGAGAGAGTCCAGAGGAGGTTTACAAAAAATATCCCAGGAATGAGTGGGTTAACATATGATGAGCGTTTGACGGCACTGGGCCTGTACTCGTTGGAGTTTAGAAGAATGAGGGGGGACCTCATTGAAACAGACCGAATCGTAAAAGGTTTGGATAGAGTGGATGTGGAGAGGATGTTTCCACTAGTGGGATAGTCTAGGACCAGAGGTCATAGCCTCAGAATTAAAGGACATTGCTTTAGGAAGGAGATGAGAAGGAATTTCTTTAGTCAGAGGGTGGTGAATCTGTGCAATTCTTTGACACAGAAAGCTGTGGAGGCCAAGACACTGGATATAATTAAGGCAGAGGTAGATAGATTCTTGATTATACAGGTGTCAGGGGTTATGGGGAGAAGGCAGGAGAATGGGGTTAGGATGGAGAGATAGATCAGCCATGATTGAATGGCAGAGGAGAATTGATGGGCTGAATGGCCTAATTCTGCACCTATCACATGACCTCCACTTTGTACACACAAGCATTCTGAGAACAGTCTATTCTCTCTCTACTACTCCAAACAGACAATGGAATAGAGATACACAAGACTGCAGATGCTGGAATCCTGAGCAAAAACCAAACTGCTGGAGGAACTTAGCAGGGCAGGCGGCATCTGTGGAGGGAAATGGACAGTCAATGTTTCAGGTTCTCCAGCCTCGGACAATGGAATACCTTGCTATCATTTTTAACACCAGCTGCACTTAAACAGTGTTGTGAAACTACCAGTTGATATGGAGAAGCCAGTGAAAATGAGGGGCAGTTCAGTTGCACAGCAGTAGAGGTGCTGTCTCGCAGTACCAGACACCCAGGTTTTATCCTGACTATGGGTGCAGTCTGTTTGAGTATGTAGCCCCGTGGGGATTCTCCGGGTGCTCCTGTTTCCTTCCACATTCCAAAGATGTGCACGTTTGCAGGTTTAATTGGTCCTAGTGTGTAGGAGGTGAAAGTGGGATGACATAGAACTTGTGCACGGGGGATTGAAGGCCAGTGTGGACTTGTTGGGCTGAAGGGCCTGCTTCCACATTGTATCTCAAAACTAAAAACAAGGTGATGCTTGTGTTGTGAGTCAGTTTACAGTTTAATTGTTGCTTCATGCTCTGGAGTAAAAATAGTTTTATTTGCCTTGGCAACCACTAGGTTGGAATTCACCTCCGCCCTCAAATTATCTTGCGCTGTTGATTTTACTGCAGCAACATACTCAGAAGTCAGAACATGTTGACTGCCTATTCAGTGTGGGGCCATGTGTATCAACGTTATGAAAATGAAAAACTAATCTCATTTAACTGACAAAGTTGCTCCTCGCCTGTTGACAAGCTGATGTGTTGAAGTTAATTGAAAAAGTCAATAGGGTAACCTTATTACTGGTGGGAGGTTCAGAACAAAGGACCGGAACCTGAAAAGTAGAGCCTGATTATTCAGGGGTGTTCCCACAAGGTGTGTACCAGGAGAATGAATTGAATTGAATTGAAAGATACAGCATAGAAACAGGTCCTTTGGCCCACCAGGATTGAAGGCTTTGCAAAATTTCAAGGTCACCTACATGCTAAACATTAAAGTAGCGAGTTCATAGGTCCCATGTACAAAAAGTTTATTATATATATTGCTTGACGAGGATGGTGGACAATCAAGTAGCTAACGAGAGAAGGATGATCCAGTCAATCTCGACCATTATTTGAGTTCAGAAGACAGGATGGAAGTCCATAGAACAGGAACATGCCCTTAGGACTACAATGTTTGCATCAAACATGATGCCAAGTTAAATTGATCTCATCTGCCTGTACCTGATCCATATCCCTCTATTCTTTGCACTTCATGTGCCTACCTAAAAGCCTCTTCAATGCCACTAGCGTATCTGCCGCCACTGTCACTGTGAGCAATGTGCTCCAGGCCGTCATCACTCTCTGTGCAAAAAAACCTGCTCCGCACATCTCCATTAAAATTCCCCCCTCTCGCCTCACAGCTATGACCCTGCAGTGTTGGACTTTTGCACCCTGGGTGACTGTCTCTGACCGTCCACTCTATCTATGCCGCTCATAATTTTTATGTACTATAAATCTCCCCTCAACCTCCGATATTCCAGAGAAAATATCCCAGATTTATCCAACCTCTCCCTGTAGCTGAAACCCTCTAATACAGGCAGCATTCTAGTAAACCACCTCTGCAGCCTCTCCAAAGCTTCCACATTTTCCTGTAATGGGGTGACCAGAACTGCAGAACTCCAAATGCAACCTAACCAAAGTCTTGTAGAGCTGCATCATGAGTTCCTGACCCTTAATGCCCCTAGTAAATAAGGCAAGAATATTGTATGTCTTTTTTACCACCCTATCTACTTATGCTGCTACCTTCTTACCTCCAATTTTGGTGTCACATCCTATATATATATTTTATTGGGATTTTATGTGATAGACCAACACAAAGTGGTGCATAATTGTGAAGTGGAAGGAAAACGATACATGGTTTCCAAATTTTATTACAAATAAAAAACTGAAAAGTGTGGCGTGCAAAAGTATTCAGCCCCCCTGAGTCAATACTTTGTAAAACCACCTTTCGCTGCAATTACAGCTGCAAGTCTTTTGGGGTATGTCTCTACCAGCTTTGCACATCTAGAGGCTGAAATTTTTGCCCATTCTTCTTTGCAAAATAGCTCAAGCTCAGTCAGATTGGATGGAGAGCGTCTGTGAACAGCAATTTTCAAGTCTTGCCAGAGATTCTCAATTGAATTTAGGTCTGGACTTTAACTGGGCCATTCTAACACATGAATATGCTTTGATCTAAACCATTCCATTGTAGCTCTGGCTGTATGTTTAGGGTCATTGTCTTGCTGGAAGGTGAACCTCTGCCCCAGTCTCAAGTCTTTTGCAGACTCTAACAGGTTTTCTTCCAAGATTGCCCTGTATGTGGCTCCATCCATCTTCCCATCAACTCTGACCAGCTTCCCTGTCCCTGCTGAAGAAAAGCATCCCCACAGCATGATGCTGCCACCACCATGTTTCACAGTGGGGATGGTGTGTTCAGGGTGATGTGTAGTGTTAGTTTTCCGCCACACATAGCGTTTTGCATTTAGGCCAAAAACTTCAATTTTGGTCTCATCAGACCAGAGCACCTTCCTCCATATGTTTGCTGTGTCCCCCACATGGCTTGTGGCAAACTGCAAATGGGACTTCTTATGGCTTTGTTTCAACAATGGCTTTCTTCTTGCCACTCTTCCATAAAGGCCCGATTTCTGGAGTGCACAACTAATAGTTGTCCTGTGGACAGATTCTCCCACCTGAGCTGTGGATCTCTGCAGCTCCTCCAGAGTGACCATGTGCCTCTTGGCTGCTTTGGTAGGTTTGCAGTTGTGTCATACTCTTTCCATTTTCGGATGATGGATTGAACAGTGCTCCGTGAGATGTTCAAAGCTTGGGATATTTTTTTATAACCTAACCCTGCTTTAAACCTCTCCACAACTTTATCCCTGACCTGTCTGGTGTGTTCCTTGGGCTTCATGATGCCCAAAGAACATTGTTTGTTCACTAATGTTCTCTAACAAACCTCTGAGGCCTTCACAGAACAGCTGTATTTATACTGAGATTAGATTACACACAAGTGGACTCTATTTACTAATTAGGTGATTTTTGAAGGCAATTGGTTGCACTGGATTTTATTTAGGGGTATCAGAGTAAAGGGGGCTGAATACTTTTGCACGCCACACTTTTCAGTTTTTTATTTGTAAAAAAATTAGAAAACCATGTATCATTTTCCTTCCATTTCACAATGATGTGCCACTTTGTGTTGGTCTATCACATAAAATCCCAATAAAATACATTTACATTTGTGGTTGTAACGTGACAAAATGTGGAAAAATTTAAGGGGTATGAATACTTTTGCAAGCCACTGTATGTGTGTGTGTGTGTGTGTGTATATATATATATATATATACACACACACACCTAGGTAGAGTGACATTCCTTTTTTTGCATACATTTTAGGAACATTCTTACTATATGTAAGCACAATCATACCAAGAAACAGGAGTGTGAGATAATAGATTACACTGAAGCAGTACACAAGAGTCACCATGTTTTTGGTGCCATCTTGTTTATTTCAACTTCCTAAAAAATGTTGTCTTAACTTGACCATATAGGCCTGATGTCATTGTGGCGGCACTGAGTTAGTTGCAGGGTTCAGCCTGGCCTGGTAATGTTGTCGATGTTCTGTGCCGCTACAAGCAGCGTCTGCTCTGCGTTCTTGGCCTCTTGGAGAGGGGCCCGAGTCAATCACTCCCCTGGCTGCTGCGGGGTCTCCACTACCTCCACTGTGGTGCATCTAGTAGAGCTGTAGGCTCGTAGCTACAGGAACTGGGTTTTAATCCTGATCTCCGGGTACTCCGGTTACCTTCACATCCCTCAGATGAGTTGGTGGGATAATTTACTGCTGTAAATCACCAAATCATCATCATGTAAATCATCATCGTTCTGTAACAGATCGATGCCAAAAAAGTATCAAAGTAAAATAAGACAAGTGTGTAGGAGAGAATAAATAGAAAGGTCGCAGGGTCAAGCAGAGAGGGGAATGGGCTGATGAGATCTGTTCTGTTGGGAACTGGCATGAATCCAATGGACCACATGACTTCCTTCTGTGTTATATGGGTTTCATTGTGTCTCAGTTGGAGGTACTTCCACTCTGAGTTCGAAGAATGAGATTCAAATCCCACTCAAGAGAACTGATCTCGTAATCCAGGCTTTTACATCAGAGTATGGTCAGAGGTGCTGTGTATTTGCAGAGATGTCAGGACTTAAAGAATTATGTGTCACAGTGGTACAGCTAGAAGAGATGCTGTCCATATCACCCAGATTCAATCCTGATCTCAGGTACTGACTGTCTGGAGTTTGCACGTTCTTTCTGTGACCTCGCGGGTTTACTCCGGGTGATCCAGTTTCCTCCCACTTCCCAACGACATGTTGGTTTGTTGGTCAATAGGTCTCTGTAAATTGCTCTTCGTATGTAGGGAGTGAATGAGAAAGAGGGATGATAGAGAACCAATGTGAAGGGGTGATCAATGGTCATCATGAATTCGGTGGGCTGAAGGACCTAATTCTATGCTATATCTCTGAAGTAAATCAAACTAAACTAAACTTCTTGACTGAAAATAGCTGCGAAATTGTTTGGAAGGTGAAATGTTATTGGTGTTAGGCACATGGGTGATGAGTAGTGAATGGGATATCCCAGAACTTGTACTGATTGCCATCGCTAATATTTTAATATACTTCATTGAACTAAGTGCACCAGCTCAATCAGAAGTGGGTAAATATACTGATGATGCCAGTTCAGAGCTGGAACTGGTGGGATGCTTATCACTAAGAACTAAGGAGAAGAGTTCCCTTTTGTTTTGTGGCATCAACAACTTTCTCCCCTAATCTTCTAAATGTTATTCGATCATTGTTTGGATGTGAGCATCACCAGAAAAGGCAAACGCCAGTTGTCGTAGGAGCTCAGCAGATCAGGCAGCATTTCTAGAGGGATGTGACAGATGACAGAAGGTTCCTGGCCCGAAAGGTCATTCCCTTCACAGATGCTGACTGACCTGATGAGTTTCTCCTGTATTTTGTGTTTTGCTCAAAATTCCAGCATCTGTCACCAGAGAGACCAACATTTGCACACTTATATAATTCTCCTTGAGATTAAATTTTCTAATCCTTGCATTGATACATTTTCATAGCAGCATTAATGAGAGAGATAGACCCAAAATGCTGGAGTAACTCAGCGGGCAGGCAGCATTTCTGGAGAAAAGGAATGCGTGACGTTTCAGGTCAAGACCCTTCATCAGACTGAGAAATCAGAATGAGAAAGTCTAGCATTTGAACTCGGCAACCATGTTGTGGTTTGTTATAAAGCAAGTGACATGTGTGACTTGGTGTGGGACCCAGAGATAGCAATGTTTCCATCTCCTTGCTCACACATACCAAAAAAAACCGGATATTTCTGAAAATGGTTGTTGTTATTAACTAAATGCTCATGAAGTTTAATTTCGATCTTTATTTCACCCTTTATCTTATACTGCTGGATTGAAGTTGTTTCTAATTTCAACTCAAACTTGTTTCAACAGAACATTAGGATCCGAACAGTCAAGGGATTAGATTATCTTTGCAGATCGGGAAGCAAGTTCCATGGGAAGATGATGGAGAAGTTTCTCTTGGTGGACTGCAAAACAGTGGTATATGGAACATACAGGTATGTTTTCAATTTTTGATTAGATAACACATGCGAGGAAGATTAAAAACTTGCATCCGGAAATATTAACATAAAAACCATCAAAAAATCTAATTAATTATTCAGCTTGAGCTTCCTTATTCAAAGGCTGGTTATAATTTGGTGCGTGCTATCTCTAAAGACCAATTGAGGTGATCAATTGAGGTGATAAGTTGAATGAGTTTGCAGACCCACTTCTCCGAAAACACTTCTCCGCAGGCTCAGCACTTCAACCCCCTCCCATTCCGCATCCGACCTCTCGGTCCTGGGTCCACAGCACCTCATATTTTCCGCTTGGGGAGTCTGCATCCTTTGTGCTTGAACATTGAATTTTCTCAATTCTGTTAACCTTGCTGTTCCTCCCCTTCCCATCAGCCCTCACCCACCCTAGTCGCACCACTCATCACACCCAAACAGCATCATTGACACTTTTTTGCATTGTTCTTTATCTCTTCACCGTCTATATCTCTCGTTTCCTGATCCCTGACCAGTCTCGACCCAAACGTCGCCTATCTCCTTCGCCTCTTAGATGCTGCTGCCCCTGAGTTTCTCCACCCTCCACCCCCCCCCCCCCCCCCCCCCCCCCCCACCCCATCCACTTCTACTTTTATCCCATCCTCTAGCTTCTTTCACTTCAATTTTGCTTTGCTTCTCTCCCTACTTTGCATCTATATGTCTTTGTTTTTTTAACCTCTAGCCTTTCGCAAGATTCCAGCATCAGCGTCACCAGAAAAGCCAACTTTTGTACAATTACAGTGTAATTCTCCTTGAGATTGGAACCTGCTGAAGCAGACTGATCCTTGAGTTGAAGCAATTTCAGGGAAGTGTACAGTGCCCTCCATAATATTTGGGACAAAGATCCATCATTTATTTACTTGCCTCTGTTCTCCACAATTTGAGATTTGTAATAGAAAAAAATCACATGTGGTTAAAGTGCACATTGTCAGATTTTATTAAACACCATTTTTATACATTTTGGATTCACCATGTAGAGATTACAGCAGTGTTTATACATAGTCCCCCATATCAGGGCACCATAATGTTTGGGACACATGGCTTCACAGGTGTTTGTAATTGCTCAGGGGTATTTAATTGCCTCCTTCATGCAGGTATAAGAGAGCTCTTGAGTGGCCATTGTCAATCACCCGATCTGAACCCAATTGAGCACGCATTTTATATGCTGAAGAGAAAACTGAAGAGGACTAGCCCTCAAAGCATAAGCTAAAGGTGGCTACAATACAGGCCTGGCAGAGCATCACCAGGGAAGACACCCAGCAACTGGTGATGTCCATGAATCGCAGACTTCAAGCAATCATTGCATGCAAAGGATGTGCAACAAAATGCGAAATGTAACTACTGTGTTCCCAAACCTTGCTGTGTCCCAAACGTTATGATGCCTGAAGGAGGGGGACTATGTATAAACACTGATTTAATTTCTACATGGTGAAACCAAAATATATAAAAATACACTTTATTAAAATCTGACAATGTGCACTCTAACCACTTGTTTTTTTCTATTACAAATCTCAAATTGTGGAGTACTGAGGCAATTAAATAAATGGTGTGTCTTTGTCCCAAACATGGAGGGCACTGTAAATGAAAAAGTTCCAGCACCCTCCCCCCCCCCCCCCTTACCTGTTTTCACCTCTTCCATTCTTATCTCCTTCTCATGTCTTTTGACTTTTCATCTCTTGCCTTTGTCTAATCATCTTCCTATCAAAACCCACCCTCTCGCCTCACCTGTATCCACCTATCACTTGCATGGCTTTGTCTTGTCCCCATCTTGTTTACAGCTTTCTTCCTACTAACACAATTGGCCTGAAGAAGGGTCCCGATGAGAAACATCATCTATTCATGTTCTCCGGAGATGCTGCCTGACCCGCTGAATTACTCCAGCACTTTGTTTTTCTATAAAGTTTAAGGGATAGCTGAATGAACATGAGGGAGAAGGGAAGAGAATCCCATTCTCATTGGTTGACGTGATATGTAGTGGGGAGAGGCATGTGTGGTGCATGAACATAGAATGAATCTGATAGAATAATGAGGTGACGCATCCAGCAGAACAGTTGCCACATAGCTATGGGTTTGATCCTGACTTCTAGTGTTCTCTTCTGGAGTTTTGCATATGGACAGGCATGGAGGTTGCATTTTAAACCTGTTCTCATGCTACATCTCTCGAAGGCTCTATGACAATCTAGTCGTACGGTCCTGGAGCCACACGACATGGAAATAAGCCCTCCGGCCTACCAATATCTGTGCTGACCACCAAACATTCCATCACACTAATCCCATTTAATTTACCTCATATTCTCCTCACCCCCCCCCCTCCCAAATCCTACCAATCACCTACACATAATGGTCAACTAACTTCTAACCCTTTGGGATGTGGGAGGATCCTGCAGCACCAGAAGGAACTCCCTGTAGTCACAAGGAAAATGTACAAACTCCACATGGACAGCACCGGACGTCAGGATCGAACTCAGATCGTTGGTGCTGGAGGGCAGCGGATCTAGCCTCTTCACTGCACAGTCCATGGAATTACCTGCATGGCTATTAATAGTTAATGTTGCTGGCTATGTGGCAGAGTGCACACAGAGGTGGCACTGTGGTGCAGCGGTTGAGTTGTTGCTTACAGTGCCAGGGATCCAGTTTTGATCCTGACTATGAGTGCTAACTTTACGAAGTTTGCATGTTCTCCCTGTGGCCATGTGAGTTTTCTCTGGGTGCTCCGGTTTACTTCCACACTCCAAAGACGTGCAGGTTTGTAGGTTAATTGGCTTCTGTAAATTGTAAATTATCCCTAATGTGTAGGATAGTGCTAGTGCATCTGGTGATCACCACATGCTGACTCAGCGCTGACTCAGTGGGCTGAAGGCCCTGTTACCAGGCTGCATCTCTAAAGTGTAAAGTGGCAAAAACAGGAAGGTAGACTATTATTTGAATGGTGACCGATTAGGAAAAGGGGAGATGCAGCGAGACCTGGGTGTCATGGTACACCAGTCATTGAAAGTAGGCATGCAGGTGCAGCAGGCTGTGAAGAAAGCAAATGGTATGTCGGCATTCATAGCAAAAGGATTTGAGTACAAGAGCAGGGAGGTTCTACTGCATTTGTTCAGGGTCTTGGTGAGGCCACACCTGGAGTATTGCGTACAGTTTTGGTCTCCTAATCTGAGGAAAGATATTCTTGCCATAGAGGGAGTACAGAGAAGGTTCACCAGACTGATTCCTGGGATGGCACGACTTCCTTATAAAGAAGGACTGGATAGACTCGGCTTGTACTTGCTGGAATTTAGAAGATTGAGGGGTGATATCATAGACTTACAGGCTAGATGCAGGTAGATTGGACAGGCTAGATGCAGGTAGATTGTTCCCGATGTTGGGGAAGTCCAGGACAAGGGGTCACAGTTTAAGGATAAGGGGGAAGTCTTTTAGGACCGAGATGAGAAAATCGTTTTTCACACAGAGAGTGGTGAATCTGTGGAATTCTCTGCCACAGAAGGTAGTTGAGGCCAGTTTGTTGGCCATATTTAAGAGGGAGTTGGATGTGGCCCTTGTGGCTGAAGGGATCAGGGGTTATGGAGAGAAGGCAGGTACAGGATACTGAGTTGGATGATCATCCATGATCATATTGAATGGCGGTGCAGGCTCGAAGGGCCGAATGGCCTGCTCCTGCACCTAATTTCTATGTTTCTATGTAAAGTCAATGCATTAGCCATGTTATTACATAATGATGTTAATCGAGCGACCTAAACATATTGATTTCACAATCACAATGTTTTATTCGTCACTTGCACATAAAGTGCAAGTGAAATTAATTTGCCAGCAGTGGTACATTTGTCCTTTAATTAAAAACATTTTTAAAATTGCAGACCATTAGCACAGGCTAAGAGTTCAGGTGGTATCCTTAAAGCACTACACTGAGACTGTCATCACACTCTCAGATGGAGATTTATTTGTACATTTTCAGTGAATGTCAATAATTCTCTAATATTACAGAGTGGCTGTGTAATAACTGATCACTTGCAGTGCATTCGGAAAGTATTCAGACCCCTTCACTTTTTCCACATTTTGTTACATTACAGCCTTATTTTAAAATGGATTAATTTTTTTTGTATCATCAATCGACACACAATACCTCAGAACGAGGAAGTGAAAATATGTGTTCAGAAATTTTTGCAACGTAATTAAGAATAAATAACTGAAATATCACATTTACTTAAGTATTCAAACCCTTTTCTATGACATTCAAAATTTAGCTTGGGTTCATCCTGTTTCCAATGATTATCCTCGAGATGTTTCTACAACTTGATTGGAGTCCACCAGTGGTAAATTAAATTGATTGGACATGATTTGGAAAGGCACACACCTGTTGTCTATATAAGGTCCCACAGTTGACGGTGCATGTCAGAGCAAAAACCAAGCCATGAAGATGAAGGAATTGTTCGTAGATCTCCGAGACAGGATTGTGTCGAGACACAGATCTGGGGAAAGGTATAAAACAGTGATCTCCATCATTCTTAAATGGAAGTACTTTGGAACCACCAGGACTCTTCGTAGAGCTGGCCACCCGGCCAAACTGAGCAATTGGGGGAGAGAGCCTTAGTCAGGGAGGTGACCAAGGATGGTCACTCTGGCAGAGCTCCAGAGTTCCTCTGTGGAGATGGGAGAACCTTTGTGAAGGTCAACTATATCTGCAGCACTGCACTAATCAGGCCTTTATGGCAGAGTGGTCAGACAGAAGCCACTCTTCAGTAAAAGGCACATGAGACAGGCCCAAGATTGAACTTGGTGTTTGCCAAAACCTGGCCAATACCATACCATGAGAATGGTGGCACAATGCTGTGGGAATCAGCTCTGGTCTGATGAAACCACCTGCTCCAGATCTGAGACTCACCTTTCCAACAGGGACCCTAAGCGCACAGCAAGAATGCCAATGCAGTCCCAGAGTCTTGAACCCGATCGAACAAAGACCTGACATAGCTGTGCATCGACGCTCTTAAGAGGATCTCAGAGAAGGATGGGAGAAATTACCCCAGGTGTGCCAAGCTTGCACGTCATACCCAAGAAGACATGAGGCTGTAATTGCTGCCAAAGGTGAAGTACAGGGTCTGAATATTTGTGTAAATGTGCATTATTTTTAACTGCAAAAATTTCTAAACACATGTTTTCGCTTTTTTATTATGGGGTATTGAGTGCAGATTGATGATTATAAAAAAATAATAATTTAATCCATTTTAGAATAAAGCTGTAACATAACAAACTGGAAAAAGTGAAGGGGTCTGAATACATTCTGAATGCACTGTAAATTTAATATATTATAATGCACATGACACTTTCAATGCCTTGTAACTGTATATTTTGACTGTTGGCGTACCAATTTCCCTCCAGAATAAATAAAGTTGTATCATACCATGTGGAACCCATTTTGATTTGGCATCAGGCTTACTGGGTGATGCTTGTACTGATGCCCATTCGCTTGCCAGGTGCCCAATCCCTTATCTGAAACTGTCATCTATCCATTCTCTCACAGATGCTGCCTGACCCACTGAGTTCCTCCAGCAATTTGTATTTTGTCCTAGCTCTCACCCTTTTTCTCACACTGTTCTTGGTTTAGAGATACAGGGTTTGAAATGAAATCCATTGTGGACACAGCAATAGATGTGGACCGTTCTTCATCCGCAGTAAATGGCGCAGCTCGGAGGGTGTGAGTGAAGTGCGAGGGCGGCTCGGACACGCAGCGGGACAGGCCCTTTCGCTCATAGAATCTGCACTGACCAGCAATCACCCATACACTAGTTCTATCCTACGCATCAGGGACAATTTACTGAAGCCAATTAACCTACAAAGCCCACACGTCTTTGGAATGTGGGAGGAAACCCTCGCAGTCGTGGGGAAAATGTACAAATCCCATACAGACAGCACCCATAGTCAGGATCGAAATCAGGTCTCTGGCACTATATGGCAGTAACTCCACTGCCGTACCACTGTGCCGCCCTAAACATCCCTGAAACTAACCTGGTCTCTTCATCCGCTTCCTTTAAACTTACTAGCTCACTGAAGTAACACTGTGTTATATCTTTTCTTTCAAAAAGAAAATTAATTAAAAGGTTGTTGAAGTGGTTATAAACTAAATACTGAAAAAACAGCATATACACAAAGTGCTGGAGTAACTCAGTGGGCAACTCACCCACTGAATTACTCCAGCACTTTATGCCTATCTTCAGTTTAAACCAGCATCTGCATTTCCTTCCTACACATAGAGTATTGGCTAATCTGATATCAGCAACATCTCAAATGTGGCAAATAATGGAGTTTTACTATAGCATGGCTACATAAATCTGAATTGGGTTTACATAATTTTCTTCTAGATGTACAAGAGCCAGGTCTTTTTGCAACTAAAATGAATGATTTTTTTCTTTTTCAGTTTCATGTGGTCCTTTGAAAAGATACACCTTAGTATGGTGCAGGTGATCACTGGGCAGCTGGTGGAATCATATGACGAAGAGTTTCGGACAATATATGCCCGTTCCAATATCCCCAGCATGTTCTCGACAGAAAATGCAGCAGAGAAAAGGCAACCACTGATCTTTCAAAACGGAATTAGCCGTGACATTTACCAACATTCGGTGAAGTCGAATGTTTCATCCTCCCATCAGCACCAGCCTTTCAGCCGAATGAACCCCACGAGACACACCCTCGACACCTTGTACCAAAAGTTTCATGTAGGACGCAACGTACAGCAAAATGAGTGGGATAACATCAACAACAAATTGAACCCGCGGACTGTGTACACCAAGCCTTTCATTACGAATGGTATGGATCCAACGAATAGAGTGGGTCGTAACCAGGCTTTTGGGAAGAGTGATTATTGGAAAAGGCACAGCTATGCTGGGGAGCAGCAGGAAACATCTGCCAGACTTTTGTTGAATCAACCAACAAATCACAGACCCTTATTTCAACAAAGCAGCCATAATTTACTAGAGGAAAATGAAAGCGCAAGTTCTTCAATCCGAGGTGATTTTATGCAACGAACACAAGGGAAATTCTTTGAGCATCGGACTCAGGAAAGAAATATGCCAAATTTTGATAGGAGCTCAAGAATGCGGAACACTTACCATGGGCCCAATATGCTCCAATTACCCCCCACCCATAAGCTGCCCACCCTGGAGAGCATGAAAAGGACAGGGCTGCGGAATTCGAGGATAGAAAGTTACTTAAATGAACCCAATGCTTCACAAACAAACTCCATCGTTGACCCATTTGAACATATGGCTCCCAGCATGATGGACAGGGGAGTGAACTCCATTGGTCGCAGAGTGCAAGAACATTCAGAATTAATGGGCAGAGCAGAAATCAAACCCAATCCAAATCTGGTGCATTCCAGATTGCGTGCTTCAATTGTATACAAGACTCCTCAAGTAGGGGAGGAGGGCACCAGAAGTCATAACTCTGGCTCAACACCTTCAACTATAGGTTCAGATTCCATGTCAACAACTCCACAAGTCCTTGCAGCGAGCAAAACCATACATTCCTTGTTTAACGCAGACAAAAATAAGTCCCAGGATTATTTGAATGCACCAGCTGGGGCACGGTTAGAGCAGCGATCTGCAGCTTTAAAGGCTTTCCAAAGTGACACCGAGTTGAATCAAACTTCCAACCTCCAACGTCAACATAGTTTTAGTCGGAAGTTACACATGCATGCGAACGAACAAAGCTCAGCAGTGCCAACATCAAACATGAACACCGCTGTTGGCAGGACATTATCTATCCCAGCTCTGAGCAATATGAAGGGGGGTGAATCTCCAAGGACTTGGCATTTGGAGAGAAACGGCAAAAGGCTTGACCAACATTCGACCTTCATTCGGAAGAGCTCAGACAAAATCCGATCTCTACTCAACATCTCGACAGAAAAAGGAGATCATGGATCGAGAAGCAGAGGATCCATTGCATCCTACAAAACGAGTAGCAGCACTGATACTTTGACCTCAGAAGATGACCGTCACGAGAGGAGAAATCTTACTCAGGATGACGAAAGTGTTAAGACGGCAGACATATCTTCAAATTCCTCAAACACTCCACAAGTTGCTCGATTCAATAAGAATGTGCAACAAAATGCAAACACCCACTTGCATGCAAAAGATTTTAGGTTGATGGGAGATGCGTCCACTCCAAGATTTTCCACAGAAAAAATACAGATCAGACAGGAGAATACAAGTTCCAGTCCCACTGTATCGTACTCTTCTCGGGTAAATAGGACCAACACCGAGGAGACCCAACCCGAAGTCACCATCACAAACACGCAGCACAATCCCAGCGAGCGGAGAGTCTTCAGCCGTTTTGAAAAGCAATACGTAACACACAATACTAAGCCGACACTAGAGGAAACGGTTTCAAATCCATTGCCAAAACATCCACTAACTAGCAGCAACAATACCTCAGCTGCCAATGACGCACGCCGGAGTTTACGATTGTTTACGGTTCAAGGAAACCATGCTCGCCCAGCAGCTCCCCATCATGAAAACAAGTTTGAAAAATTTATGCAGAAGTTTGTGGGGTCATTCAAACCTAAAAAATAAGGAGTTAAAATCTTTTCCACTGAAATTGCTTTTATGCCACACTAATGATGATGTTGCAAGTTTAATACATCAAAAGCAACCCAAAATATAACGTGCTGAGCTTGCACTAAATGTGATTGTAATTTGAGGGTCTCGGTCTAAAATGCAAAAATGTTGTGTCGGAGATACTGCAAAAAGCAAACATTCCTGTTCAACTGGTTTTATGTTTTGAACTCATTGTAAATTCTTTATTTGAGAAGGTGAGGATTACTTAATGCCATCGATTCAGTATTTGAGATTCTTGTTCTGTTTATTGCACTGGAAGTGTGAACTCCTGCATTCACTAACAGGGGGATGCACATTTTGCCAAATTTCTGAGATGCTAGAGTATTAAAGAGATGTCTATGATGAGGTATTTGAGCCAAAAACACTAGGTTGCTGCAATTTAGGTCAGAAGATCACCCTGTGTAAAGGAGCTGAAATCAAAGTGGAAAACAAATGTCTGAAGGTAGTAGAATACTTTCAACATCGGATGCCTGCTGGCACTCTTTGGAGAAGTTGAATGGTATTTTGTATTGGTTTATGCTTCAATTTCCAACCTTTCCACAGGTACTGATGTTGACTTCAAGGGGAGACTCACTGTTTAGCATTTGTTGCCACAGGAGGTGGGACCTCTTGCTTCTTGGGACACCGGCTCACATTCTCAAGAACTCAACATCAGCATTCACCAGAGATATCCTCCCAGAACTTTGAAGTACTGACACTTTTGAAAAATATAAAGGTGGATAAGTCTCCAGGTCCTGACAGGATATTCCCTAGGACATTGAGGGAAGTTAGTGTAGAAATAGCAGGAGCTATGACAGAAATATTTCAAATGTCATTAGAAACGGGAATAGTGCCGGAGGATTGGCGTACTGCGCATGTTGTTCCATTGTTTAAAAAGGGTTCAAAGAATAAACCTAGCAATTATAGACCTATTAGTTTGACGTCAGTGGTGGGCAAATTAATGGAAAGGATACTTAGAGATAATATATAAGCATCTGGATAAACAGGGTCTGATCAGGAACAGTCAACATGGATTTGTGCTGGGAAGGTCATGTTTGACAAACCTTCTTGAATTTTTTGAAGCGGTAACTAGGGAAATTGATGAGGGTAAAGCAGTGGATGTTGTCTATATGGATTTCAGTAAGGCCTTTGACAAGGTTCCCCATGGAAGGTTGGTTCAGAAGGTTCAATCTTTGGGTGTTAATGGCGGAGTAGCAAGATGGATTCAACAGTGGCTGAATGGGAGATGTCAGAGAGTAATGGTGGATGGCTGTTTGTCAGGTTGGAAGCCGGTGACCAGTGGGGTGCCTCAGGGATCTGTGTTGGGTCCACTGTTGTTTGTCATGTACATCAATGATCTGGATGATGGGGTGGAAAATTGGATAAGTAAGTATGCAGATGATACTAAGATAGGTGGTATTGTGGATAATGAAGTAGATTCTCAAAGTCTACAGAGAGATTTGGGCCATTTGGAAAAGTGGGCTGAAAGATGGCAGATGGAGTTTAATGCTGATAAGTGTGAAGTGCTACATCTTGGCAGGACAAATCAAAATAGGACGTACATGGTAAATGGTAGGGAATTGAGGAATGCTGTGGAACAGAGGGATCTAGGAATAACTGTGCATAGTTCCCTGAAGGTGGAATCGCATGTAGATAGGGTGGTAAAGAAAGCCTTTGGTGTGCTGGCCTTTATAAATCAGAGCATTGAATATAGGAGTAGGGAAGTAATGTTAAAATTGTACAAGGCATTGGTAAGACCAATTCTGGAGTATGGTGTACAATTTTGGTCGCCTAGTTATAGGAAGGATGTCAACAAAATAGAGAGAGTACAGAGGAGATTTACTAGAATGTTGCCAGGGTTCCAGCAACTATGTTACAGAGAAAGGTTGAACAAGTTAGGTCTTTATTCTTTGGAGCGCAGAAGGTTAAGGGGGGACTTGATTGAGGTCTTTAAAATGATGAAAGGGATAGACAGAGTTGACGTGGATAAGCTTTACCCATTGAAGGTAGGGAAGATTCAAACAAGAGGGCATGACATGAGAATTAAGGGACAGAAGTTTAGGGGTAACGTGAGGGGGAACTTCTTTACTCAGAGGGTGGTGGCTGTGTGGAATGAGCTTCCAGCAGAGGTGGTGGAGGCAGGATCGATTTTAACATTTAAAAGTAAAGTGGATAGGTATATGGACGTGAAGGGAATGGAGGGGTATGGTCTGAGTGCAGGTAGATGGGACTAGGGGAAAACAAATGGTCGGCACGGACTGGAAGGGCCGAGAGGGCCTGTCTCCGTGCTGTAATTGTTATATGGTTATATGGTTAACTTCACCTGCAGGCAATGAGTGTGCTGGCACTCCTGGCTGAAAAGCCAGTTTTCCACAAAAGCATCTTTTATAGAATGGAGGTGAGGAGGAAAGGATGTTTCCAATAATGGGAGAGTCTAGGATCAGAGGGCACAGCCATCGAATAAAAGAAAGTAACTTCAGAATGGAGTTGAGGAAGAATTTCTTTAGCCAGACAGTGGTGAATTTGTGGAATTCATTGCCACATTCTGCTGTGGGGCTAAGACATTGTGTATATTTAAAGTGAAGATCGATGGGTCCTTGAGTACCAAGGGCTTCAAAGGTTATGGTGAGAAGGCAGGAGAATGGTATTGAGAGGGAAAGATAGATCTGCTTGATCGAATGATCGAGCAGACTGGATGGGCCGAATGGCCTAGCTCTGCACCTGTGCCCATTGGTCTTGTGCTGTGTCACACGGCATCTTTTGTGACTGGACTTCAAGGGGAGACTCACTGTTTAGCATTTGTTGCTAAACTCACTCTTCACAGTGGCTCACAGTCCAACGAAGAGGCTGTGGTCAGTGAGTGTGACAGTGGGAGTGGAGGAGGGAGGGCCTGCACCTGCAAGAGACCTCTGCATCCGTCATTCTCTTGGGCTCACACATTGTGAGACATGACATCTTTTGCAGGACCCACTTAGAATGGCAGAGGGATGGAAGGAACAGGCAGAGGTAAAGCGGAGCAGCAAGCACTTGTACAGGAGGGACGGGCAGGACAGGGCATGAATCGTTGCCTTCCACACCATCCGTGAACACGACTTCCACTGTTCTACTCCTCAGAAGTTGGATTCCTTCAGTCCAGGCACTTGCCCTCAGGGAAATTCTCCCTCAGTCAGTTGCTCTTCTTCTTCTTGCGTATGGCGTGCACAGCCGGGTTGTCGGACAACTTGCTCTATTTGATCTTATTTGTGCACGCCGGGTTGATTGCATTCGTCGCAACAGGGCGGACCACGTGAATGTTGCAATCTTCCACCCCAGTCAGTTGCTCTCAATGTTACAAGGTTACATTTGTTCTCCTTCTAAGGTTTGTCATTCGCGCAGACAGTCAAATTTTGAATGTGGAGTATTATTTACACCACCATATTGTGCATGTAGTACATGCAGTTAAGGATACATTTCTACACTGAAACAAGAATCTATTTTGGTGACTCTGACCAAGTTTAAATTGTGGGGGTCAGCAATTACCAGGGAAACTGTACAAATCCAGGTTTTTAAAGATAGTTTAGTTCAGGGATACGACATGGAAACAGGCCTACCGGCCAACCGAGTCCACGCTGACCATCCATTATCCGTTCACACGAGTTTTATATTATCCCAATTTCTCACCCACTCGCTGCACACTGGGGGCAATTTTATAGGGAACAATTAATCTACAAACCCTCATGTCTTTGGGATATGGGTGTAACCGGGATCACCCGGAGGAAATCCAATTGAACCCGACACAGGGAGAATGTGCAAACTCCACACAGATAGCACCCAAGGTCAGGTTTGAATCTGGGTGCCTGGCAGCAGCTGTGCCACTGTACCACCCTGTATATAAATCCACACTTTTAAACATAGTTCAGTGCCCATTTGTGCACCCTTTATTTCCATGTATGTCTGCTCTACATTCAAATCCCCTATGTTTCCATTTTACTCCAGTGCTCTACATACTGAACTAATGATATTTGAGTATGCACATTCAGGGAAACTTCAACCTCCACATCCTCCAGTATTCTTGAAAAACTGAGCATCGTCATTTCTGGGCTGGGATGATCCAGGAATTCTCACTTTGTTACAAACAGATTATATTGAATGCAGGCATAAAATGCTGGAGTAACTCAGCGGGACAGGCAGCATCTCTGGAGAGTAGGAATGGGTGACATTTTGGGTCGAGGCCCTTCTTCGACCCATGACGTCACCCATTCCTTCCCTCCACGAGATGCTGCCTGTCCCGCTGAGTTACTCCAGCTTTTTGTGTACCTTTGATTTAAACCAGCATCTGCAGTTCCTTTCTGCGCATAACATTGAATGTGTTGTATCGAATGCTTCTGTCTTGTTTCCTGCATTATATCCAAGGCACAGAAATAGAAATATTTTTGAATTACAGCTGCTATCTTTAAGAAATTTTGTACAGAGGGGTTTATGAAAAAAGTGGTTGATTTATTAAACTTTTGGGATTTTTATTGAAATTGCGACTCTTGGTATTTTTTAATGCTGATGGTAAGAACGTCTCTTGTGCCCATTTCAATGCTCAGTTTTCATCGTAAAGAACTCAGCAAATATCCCAAGATAACCGAAGATAGACATGTGTGTTGCTGGAGTAACTCAGCGGCCTAGGCAGCATCTCTGGTGAGAAGGAATGGGTGACGTTTTGGGTCAAGACCCTTCTTCAATTTAAATCAGCATCTGCAGTTCTTTCCTACACATTTTAACTTCTCCCCAAGATAACCGATGAGCTCATTCCAAATAGCCTATCATGAGTGATAAGCTCACAGGTCTAAAGGCTGACAAATCACCGGGACATGTTGGAACTTCGCCAAATGATTTTAAAGGAAGTGGCTGCAAAGATTGTGGAGCCATTGGATGAGATTTTTCAAAGCTCATTAAATTATGAAGGATACCAAAAGAATGCAAAATATGACTTTATTGTTCGTAAAGGGCAGAAGGCAAAAAGGAGTGGAATTTTTAGGCAATAAATCAAGTCGTCAAGTTATTGTCATTTGTGCAAGCAGGGTGCGGTGCAGGTAAGATGAAAAAAATCTTGCTTGCAGCAGCAGCACAGGTATGTAGATGCAGACAATGCACATAATATAAATTCTATACAAATTATGCATAAATTATATTTTAATTACAAAAAGACAATGAAAAGAAATAGACTGCAAAAACAAAATCAAACCGTCAGTGCAAACACAATTAGAAAACAAGTCCATGGTAGGGCAAGAGGTTTAGTCTGGTTTAGTTTAGAGATACATCATGAAAATGCCCTTCAGCCCACTGAGACCATGCTGACCATTGATCATCCATTCACACTCGTTCTATGTTATCCCACTTTCTCATCCACTCCCTGTACGCTAGAGACAATTTACAGAGAACAATTTACCATAAGAGCATTTACCACAGACACTACTCTGTAATTCAATCATGGCTGAACTATTTTCTCCTCTCGACCCCATTCTCCTGCCTTCTCCCCATAGTCTTTGATGTCATTACAAATCAAGAATCTATCAATCTCCGTTTTAAAAGTGCCCAACCAACGTCTTGGGACGTGGGTGGCAACCGGGACACCCGGAGGCAAAGAATGTGATCAAAGGGAGAACATGCAAACTCCACACAGACAGCACCTGAGGTCAGGATTGAACCCAGGACTCTGGCACTGTGAGGCAGTGGCTCAGCCAGCTCTACAGAGGCGGGCTGTTGCAAGGAAGAATGAGGATTGTGGCGTCGAGAAGCTGATGATTGGAGGAAGGTGGCTGCTCTTGAACCTGGTGGTGTGGGACTTCAGGCACCTGCCAGATGATTCAACCTTCTGCCTGACTGTTGCAAAGAGAAGACCACGTAGCCTTGATTGTCCATCTATTGTCAGCGAGGTGCCAGTCAGTATTCAAAGAGGAAATAACTCATAATTTACTGTACAAAACCTGAATAGAATCAAACTTACTCGTTACAGATCATTAGCCAGGTTCATGGATAGGACAGGTTTGGAGGGATATGGACCAAGGTGGGACTAGTGTAGCTAGGACATGTTGACTGGTGTGGGCAAGTTGTGCCAAAGGGTAATAGTTGCATTGCATCTAGATGGCTAAAATCACTCTCAAATTCAGGGTATAGTTCATGAGCTGTGGAACGTTGCTTCCCAACACTTATGTATAATTGGAAGGAGGAATTAGGAGGAACTGGAGAGGCTGAGTTTGTTTTCCTCGCAGCAGCCGAGGCCAGACTCCTTGAGTTATGGATAATTTATCCATAATCTGTGTGTTGGTGTGTTACATGTGTCTATGTGGTGCTGTTGCAAGCAAAATGTTCATTGTACCTGCACCTCACCCTAGTTGTGCAAGTGACAATAAGCTCGACTTGTCTTGATGCCTCGGCTGGAGGCACTGTTAGTTCAGGAATGCATGTTTTCAGCTGGGACATTGCCTGACCCCATAGCTTTTGTTGTATTCGGTGTGCTCAGCTGATGAGTGTGGTGAGTACCTGGAATACACTGCCAGAGAGTGGTGGAAGCAGAGTGACTGACACCAGGTCAAAGGTGTCTGGATAAGCACTTGAATCAACCAGGCATGAAAAGCTACGGCACTGTAGCCCAACGGTGGAGTTACTGCCCTACAGCGCAAGAGAACCGGGATCGATCCTGACTACTGGTGTTGTCTGTATGGAGTTTGTACGTTCTCCCCGTGACCACATGGATTCTCCCCGCGTGTTTCTGTTTCTTCCCACACTCCAAAGACGTACAGGTTTGTAGGTTAATTTGCTTCAGCAAACATTGTAAATTGTCCCTAGAACAGTGTGTAGGATAGTGCTAGTGTATGGGGATCGCTGGTCGGCAAGGACTCGGTAAGCTGAAGAGCCTGTTTTCGCACTGTATCTCTAAACTAAAGTAAAACTAAGCTGCGGCTCAAGAATTGGAAGGTGGGATTAATACTGACGGGTACCCACTGGGGAGCATGAGCATGGTGGGCTGAATGGCCTGTTTCCATACTATATGACTCAATGACTATCACACAAGTTCTGACAATACCTCATTACTGGTCATAGGCTCCAAGATGTTCAAAAACCATTCACTCCTCCTATTAACTTATGCTTGGTAAGCATGGGTACTTAATATTCAAACAGATTTCATCACCTCTATCATTATATTCCAATGCACTCTCTATAGTTAGCAGAAATAGAGTTTGTTCTGTTCTTAAAAACATACCAAGAGTTTTATTTTGGAATGGACTGGAAATCGCAGTTATTCATTGAGACAAATTAAAAATATTAATTAATACCAAGTCTTAAGGTCGGGAGCCATCAGATTCCAAATAACTACCTTTCTGTTGGCATATCAGGTTACAAAGGGGGGGTGGAAGACAAAGGGGGGTGGAAGATTGCAACCTTCACGTGGTCCGCCCTGTTTCGACTAATGCAATCAACTCGACGTGCACAAACGGAAGATCAAATAGAACAAGTTGTCCAACAACTTTAGGCTGTGCACGCCACACAAAAGAAAAAGCAGAAGATTACAAAGGCTGTGATTAGTTGCTAGGAAACCACTTGTCAGAATGCAATAGAATTAATTTAGTTCGTCCACCATATGGGTAAAAACTGAGTGTAGTATGTTCTGCTTGAATTCCGATCCAGCAGTCAACACTCTGAAAAACTAATTACTGGAGGAATCCAGTGGGTCAAGCAGCATTTGCAAAGGGAAATGGTCAGACAATGTTTTGGGATGGGCCCATTCTTCAGATTAGCGTGTGGGGGGGGGGAGCTGCTGGGAAATAATGGGACATCTTACTAAATTACATTTATAGTTCACTTGTGTTAAATGGACGCTGCTGGCAATACCAGTAATTATTGTCCATCCCCATTTGCCAACATTGAGAGGTGTTAAAAAACTGCTTTGAAGACAGAACCACAAAACACTGGAGTAACTCAGCGGTCAGACAGCATCTCTGGAGAAAAGGAATAAGTGACGTTTTGGGTTGAGACTATTCTCCAGAGAAGCTGCCTAAATGGCTGAGTTACTCCAGCATGCTGTGGTCTATCTTTCGTGTAAACCAGCATTTGCAGCTCCTTCCTTAACCTTACTTTTGATTTGTGTGGAGTTACATCAGGGAGCTGCTAATGTGCCTGTGGGCAAGATTGGTTTACTATGAAATAAGAGGGGACAATGGGGTTGTAGGTAATGGCTTGAATGGCCACATGCTATGTCTTGTAAAATATGACAAACAAAATCAGAAAATCGTCCTCACTGCAGAAATACCACAAATCTCCATGCTTGAAGAACATTATAGCATTGAATAAATGGAGGAGCATTGACCTGCAGATGCTGAAGAAGGGTCCTGATCCGAAACGCCACCTTTCCATGCTCTGCAGAGATGCTGCCTGACCCACTGAGTTACACCAGCACTTTGTGTCTTTTTATGTTACCCAGCATCCACAGTTCCTTGTTTCTACATTGAACTGCAGATGCTGCAGTCTTGAGCAAAATACAAACTGTTGCAGGAACTCAACAGGTCAGGCAGCATCCGTGGAGGGAAAGGATAAGCAATCTTTCAGGTCGGGACACTTTCTCAGACAGATTGTAGTAGGGAGGAGAATGCTTTAAAAGAGATTAGCAGATGAACAGATATCCAGCGCTTCTTGTTTTTTTAACCCAGGCTTTTGTGTAGGACAAAATAAACAAAATCTTGATATTTCCGTTATTAGTTTCGACAGCTCTCTCGATTATGGAGTCTGAAGTCTTTCTTGCTGCATTGATTTTGGGTACATTATGGCACAGCGTGTTATAATATGTGGCACCACAAAATGAAAAGCGTTCTGTAAAAAACAGTCATCCAAAACATGAAACATCCCAAATGGAAGAATGTCGATCTTCCTCTTCCAGCAGCTCGTTCTGCTCTGCATTTTCTCCGTGCTCATCCTCAATTTTTTGATTAGCTTAGAGATACAGTGCAGAAACAGGCTCTTCGGCCCACCATGTCCGTGCTGACCAACGATCCCTGCACACTAACGCTATCCTACATATACTGGGGACAAATTACAATTTTACCAAGCCAATTAGCCTATAAATCTGTACGTTTTTGGAATGTGGGAGGAAACCGGAGCACCCGGAGAAAACCCATGCAGGTCACAGGGAGAACGTACATACTGCACACAGACAGCACCCATAGTCATGATCAAACCCGGATCTCTGACAATGTAAGGCAGCAACTCTCCCGCAGCGCCACAGTGCCACCCAATCTTCTATTTGGCTAAAGAACATCCCAAAGACATCACCAAGTAGAGATTCAAGATACCACAGATGCTGGAAGATGCTTGAGCGATGACTAGAATCCTGGAGGAACTCAATATCCGGCTGAATGTTTTAGTTTAGTTTAGAGATACAGCACGGAAAGAGGCCTTTCTGCCCACTGAGTTCGTGCCGACCAATGAACCCTGGTCACAAACATTATCCTACACACACTAGGTGTAGATGGTTTATATATGCAACCAATAATATAGTTACCTCAGTACCATTAACCCCGCCTAGTTAACATCAATAATACACCCCCCCCCCCCCCGGGTACAGTTCAGTAGAAGAATGTAGCCAGTGCTTGATGATATATGTAATACCCTGTGCTATCATTAAGAGATGTTGCACACTTTAAGAGTTTGTGAATTGCTTATTTACATGGTGTCAGAAGTAGGATTCGAACCCACGCCTCCATTTTGATTTGTGCCCATTTGTGCTTTATCTCTCTGACCATGGCGTCCTCTTGCAGAAAGCCCGCGCAGCTTGTCTTTGATGCTGACATCTCTGAGCGCTGGGCCACGTTTGAATTTGATTTCACCCACTTTGTCAACGTCGCACACCGCGCTGATCCTGACTCCCTTAAAGCCTCCCTCCAACCTTGTCGGACCTGATGCCATGAAGAGAGCCAGAACTTTCAACTACGCTCCAGCGGTCCTGGGCGACAACAACGTGCTGACTACTCCTGCAGAATCAGCCAGTGACCCCGCTTGCCTGCTATGTAAGTTCAGGGAGATTTGTGACCTGCCCTCGAACCGCATTCTAGAGAGGGCACAGTTCTTTACAAGGAAACAGTTGCTGGATGAACCTGTTGAATGTTTTATTGCTGATTTGCGTTATCTCGCCCAGCGGGGTTACACAGTCAGAGTTCAAAACATGGATAACCAGGTTTCTCGTGGCCTTTTGCAGCACGCAAGTTAAAGTGGCCCTCCCGGCAGGCTTTATAACTTCTCCCCCATAGGCATGCAGAGTAGCATTGTCAACAACCAGGGGCTCATTATACCTTATCTTGTTGAAAAGATTTATTGACAAAACATTGACTTTCGCACCAGTGTCTAACTTTGCAAGGAAGGTTACATAAGATATGATAAGATAAGATAAGATGCATTTATTTGTCACGTGCCAATTGGCACAGCGAAATTAAATCACCATACAGCCATACATTAAAAATAAAGAACACAACATGGAGTAGATACGATTCAACATAAAACATCCCCCCACAGCAGGATCAAAATTTCCCACTGTGAGGGAGGCACCAAAGTCAGTCTCTTCCCCTGATGTTCCCCACTGTTCACCCGTGGTCGGGGCCTCCCCGAGCCCTCTGCAGTCGCCGCTACGGTCGGCCCGATGTTCAGGCCCACTCCCCGGGGTGATGTAAGTCCGATGTCGGGACTGAAGGACGTCCTCAGTGGCCTGGACCCAGAGACGGCCCCCTCCTACCGGAGTCCGCAGCTCCCAAAGTCCACTGGCCGCGCCGGGTGGAGATGCAATGCTGGAGGCCCTCGGCAAAGGGCCCCAGGACCCCACCGCCCGCGTTGGGAGCTCTCTAAACCAGAGCTCCACGATGTTGGAGCAGCGGCCCAACGCTCCGGAGCTCCAGATGGTGACCCAGGTAGGTATCGCCCAGCTCCGTGGTGACTCCAGCGCTGCCGCCGCTGTTGTAGCTCTGGTCCGGTTCCCGGTCCCCGGCAGGAAAGGCCGCTCGATCCAGGTGGTAGGCCGTGAGGTGGGGGGCGAGGACGCGACTTGGAGAAATAATCGCGTCCCCGCCAGGAAGCGACCAGGAGTTAGTTTCCCCCTTACCCTGCCCCCCTCCTCCACATATAAAAGTTAAAGGTTCCCCCACTTTTAACGGACTAAAATAAAAATAAAAAGATGGAAAGACAAACGGGCAGCAGGCAGAGGCTGCTTGCAGTCCAGCGCCCCCTAGCATCTTCATTGACAGTCACAGATGCGGAGACAATGATCATGGACAGTCACAGATATGGAGGGATCAGAACATTGGCCAGGTGCATGGAGGAGGGTAAACGCATTCGAATCCTCGGGGAGAATTAATTGGATCTGCATCATAGGATTCAGCTATGTTGGGCTGTGAGCCGTAACAGCCATCAGATTGCCTCAGCATGTTTAGATTAGGTCTGGGAATCTGTGCCTGATAATTTACAATTTTACCAAGCCAATAAACCTCCAAACCTGTACGTCATTGGAGTGTGGAAGGAAATCGGAGCTCGCGGAGAGAACGTACAAACTCCGTACAGACAGCACCTGTAGTCAGGATCGAACCTGGGTCTCTGGCACTGTAAGGGACCGGCTCTACCGTGGTGCCACTGTGCCACCCCTTCATAGCATGGAATGCATAGAACATAGAGCAGTGCAGGACTGTACCAGCCCCTTCGGCTCTCAATGTCCATGCCAGTCATGTGCCAAGTTTAACTAATCTCCTCTGCCTGTACATGATCTGTATACCTCCATTCCCTGCATATCTTATCTAAACCCCTTTTAAATGCTCCTATCCTATCTGCCTCCACCACCACCCATGGCAGCACATTCTAGGCACGTACCACTCTCTGTGTAAAAAACTTGCCCTGCATATCTCTTTTAATCTTCGCCCCTCTCACACTAAAGCTATGCCCTCTCGTCTTTGGCATTTACTGTTTGTGTGCAAAGTAGCTGCTGCACCTCCTGCAAAACAATTAAGAAACTACCTTAATTGTAATAAAAAAGAACTGCAGATGCTGCTTTATAACAAAGATAGACACAAAATGCTGGAGTAATTCAGGGGGTCAGGCAGCATCTCGAGGGAAAATGGATAGGTGACAATTTGGGTCGGAACCCTTCTTCAGTCTGAATTTTAACTCACCACCACTTCTAATACCAAAGAAAGTCTGAAGAAGGGCCCAAACCCAAAACCGCACCTATCCATTTTCTCCTGAAAAGCTGTCTGACCCGCTAGGTTACTCCAACATTTTGTATCTACATGGGGTTAAAAAACGGCCTTGTTCTGGACATTCCAGAAGAGATGGAAGTGATGCAAGTGTGTCTTTCTTTCAAGGTGATGTCTTTCTTTCTACAATAAAGAACTCCACTCTCCTCTACTTTGTCGACAGATTAAGAGACAGAAAACACACGTTAATGAGACTCAGTGAATCTTGAAGTGTTGTTTGGATTGCACCTGACCTTATATTAACTGCAAACCGTGCCCTGATGTACCATTGTCAGCCTTGCCATCTTCTGTAACAAGTGCACCCAGCTCCTCATGCAAGCTCCCGTCCTCAGAGTAGAAGAATCAAGAACTGGACAACATAGGTTTAATGTGAGGGGGAAAAGATTTAATAGAAATCTGAAGGGTAACTTTTTCACGCAAAGGATGGTAGATGTATAGAACGACCTTCTAGAGGCAGGTACTATCGCAATGTTTAAGAAACATTAAGACAGGACAGGTTTGGAGGGATATGAGCCAAATGCAGGCATGTGGGACTATTGTAGATATGACATGTTGGCCGGCATAGGCAGTTGGGCCGAAGGGCCTGTTTCCACGCTGTAAGATTCCACGCTGTAAGATATTACTCCAAGTGCGCTTACAGTGATAGTGTTCTCCAATAATCAGAGAAAGTTTCTCCAAAGCTGGGCATCAGGAATTCCCAAAAGTTTCCATCCTAATTTAGTTACATTCATAGGTCAAGGTCATATCTGCAACATCTCAAACGCTAATACAAATCCAGATGGAAAGGAGAAGCACATCTTCCTTTAATTTGAACTGAATAAGCTGCAATATCGCCTGTAATTACAAAGCTCAAATGTGCTTCCAGAACCTTTTCATAATACATCCAAGATGTTCACATTGTCAGCTCAAATGATTAAATTGTACAAACTCCATACAAATGACAATTGAAATTATTTCCAAACATTGCAAACTTGCTGCTGATTCTTATTTTAATACTGGAGATAGACTGGCCAAGGGCAGATAATCTCTTGGACAAAGCAGTCATACAGATTCTCAAAAAGAAGTAATGAATTCCTGAAATGTTCCTATCTTCCCAAGCATTACTGTAGAATGGACAAAACTGGTTCATTCATTTTTAGACATCTCTACAGTAAGGTAGCAAATGTGAAATAATGCAGAAGACAAAATCGGTTCTCCATCAAATTACTAAATAAATAGAATGTGCAAAAATCATCTTTGAAGTGATCTCTGAATGTTCTCGGGATGGAACATTGGTGCAGGTAGTAGAGGCATAGCCTCACTGTGTCGGAGATCAGGGTTCAATCCTGCCCTGGGTTGTTGTCTGTGTGGAGTTCGTGTGTTCTCTCTGTGACTCTGTGGGTGTCCTTTGGGTTCTCCAGTTTTCTTCCACATCCTTAAAATGTGCGGCTTGGTCCGATTAAAGTTTTAGTTGGGAAGTTACAGGGTGGAAACAGGCCCTGCGACCCACCGAGTCTATGCCGACCAGCAATCACCCATACACAAGTTCTATCCTACTCTCTAGGGAGAATTTACAGCAGCCAATTAACCTACTGTACAAACCTGCACATCCTCAAAATGTGTGAGGAAACCGGAACACCCGGAGAAAAGCTATGCGATCACCGGGAGGATGTACAAACTCCATACAGACATCACCCATAGTCAGGATCAAACCCTGGCCTCTAGTGCTTTAAGGTAGGAACTCTACCGTTGCAGTCATCCCAAGGTTAATTGGCCCAAGTGGTAAAATCTGAGAGTGGGTTTATGAGGACAATAAAAATGGGATTTAGTCAGTGCACTGAAGAGCCTGCTTCTATGACTTGCGACCATGGCTATGATTGCAATAAAATAGGAAGTTAAATGATAAATTTATATCCAGGTGTAGCTTCGCCAGCAGCCTGTGTGTTATTTCGACTTTTTTGTTATTTTTATTGCGTCTAAAATGTATGTTTTAATGTTCTTTGGGATGTTTTTATGTGGGTGGTGAGGAATAAGGGGAAACTGCTTTCAGTCACTTACCTCGGCGGAGATGTGATCTTTCTCCGTATCAGTTCTCCGTCCCCTCCCCGGGGCCTAACAACTGGATTGGTGCGGCCTTTCCTGGAGACTGGCCTGGAGCTTCAAGCTGCAAGCGCGGCGCAGACTTACAATCGCGGAGCCTGTGATCCTTTGCCGAGGATCGCTGTGGAAGTGCTCCGACCGCAGGGCTTGCCGACATTAACACCGTGGAGACGCGGTCTCCGGCGAGAAAAGGCCGTCTCTGGAGATCCATGCCGCAGAGTGTTTCCGTTCCATCCTGACGCCGGAATTTCCATCATCCCGATGCGAGGGCTTTAACATCGGGCCGTCGGCAGAGGCAGTGCTGAGGGTTCAAGGCCCCGACCACCACGGGTGAACAAAGGAGGAAGATAACTGAACTTTATTGCCTTCCTTCACAGTGAGTAATGTTGATTCCACTGTGGTGGATGTTTATGTTAAAATTATTGCGTTGGGTTTATTTTTACTTGTATGGCTGTTTGAGAACTCAAATATCATTGTACCTTAATTGGTGTATGTGACAATAAATGTGAACTTGAACTTGGGTTAACCACCAGCTAACCTATAAATTGTGGATAATCCCTTTATATAATGTCACATCTCTGTGTTGCTGTAAAACTCTAATGATCCATCATCTAACCTCTAATCCCTGCTGCTAATGCTGATGTGTAGAGCAAACTCTGTCATGCTGCTTAATGTGCGCAGATGTTGGTAGGTTTGGACATTGGCTGGATAATATTGCATCTGGCACACTTTGTATTGAAAATCTATATGACTACTAAATACTGCTTTTTGAAACCTCAACGCTTCTAAATTTGGAGGCCGCTGGGCCCAGTTCTGACCTTGCATCAGAGGTAATTGTGCGGGTTCAGGTGAGTTTGGAACAACTCTCTGCCTAAGACTGCAAGAAATTGCAGTTGTGGATGTAGCCCAGTCCATCACACAGTCCAGACTTCCCACCATCAACTCCATAATACATTTCATGCCACCTTGGGAAATCAGCCAGCATAATCTCACCCCAGTCATTCCCTCTTCTCCCCACTTGAGGCAGGAGATACCAAAGTTTGAGAACACGTACCGCCAGATTCAGGAATAGTTCCTTCCCCGCTGTTATCAATCTACTGAACCGTCCTCCTATAAATTAGTGTGTAGTCCCAATCTTCCAACCTACCTCATTGTGCATATTGAACTTTTTTCTGGAACTGTAATGCTACAATGTTATAAACTATTATTCTGCATTCTGTTTTTTTTCTCTTTGTACTCCCTGTTGGACTTGTATATGCATTGATTATATTAATGTGTAGTGAGTAGCAATGTTACAACATTTTGAGATTTAAAAAATAAAGTCTGCAATTTATCCCATCAGATAAAGCATAAAATAAGTTTAATTTGACACCTAATTCACTTTCATATCTTCAGTATTAAAAAAAGTTATGGCCATTTCATACTCGGAAATTAGCAACTTGTTTCCTATTGCTTTTCTATTGACTTAACACAAAAGTTGTGACCGAGGACAGTCAAACGACCATAACTTTCTTAAAAATTAAGAGAACTGAAATAAATTTTCAGTTATTATAGATTGAAGTATTCTGAAACAAATATGAAACAATCTTACTTGGATGACCTGAAATTAAAGCATATAATTGGTTAGTTACCCAATTGTAGCTAATTACAAAATTCAATTACTAGATCTAAACACCTATCCATTTCTTAAGAAAAAATTAACATTTTTTTTAAAGCCTAAGTGTCCAATCAACATTCACACAATAATTCACAAAATAACATGAATTTTAAATCTAATTGTCATTAATTTATAGGCCAAATTAAAGGAATTTAGTGTTTAATGCCTGTAGATTAATGGCCATTTAAATCAGCTTGCGAGTGGGATTTTCTGGAACGCAATGGATTGGAACGTTGCGGTTGCGGTGAATTGAAACCCAATATCGGCAGGAAAAATTCTGCCGGTTCGTATGGGGAATAAATGACCGTTTTGCAACGTTAAAGTTTGATTAAGGTCATCTAAAAAAGCAGGTTTATATGTAAAAATAAACAGCTTTCACTTACCTGTCCCCTATGTAAAATCCATCCCCGTTGTCGGCGTTCACGGCATTAGCGCTGAAATAGTCGGGCTATTTTTTTTTAAAATTAACTTACCGGCAGTCGTAACGAAACTCCAGAAATAGCTCACACTCCGAGAAAATAAAGCTCCGGATGGCAAGGGGAAAACCGAATTTTAACCCCGCCCCCTCCCCCCTCAAAGGCGCCAAAGTCGCGCACACAGCCAGTGACAGAACTGCAGCACCGCTAAAGGTAAGTTTTGTAACATACCTATAGTGAGAGTTAATTTGACTGGATAAGATATAATAAAAGCTTTTCACTATACCTCTGCACACAAGACAATAATAAACCATTACCAAATGTAATGCAAATAAGCTTGTGATCCAAGACTTGTAATGAAGTAATGCATGTTGATTCAGGAGATTTGCACATTGGGCAGCGCAGTGGTGCAACAGGTTGAGCTGCTGCCTCACAGTGCAGAGATCTGGGCTCAGTCCTGACTTTTAGCCTGTAGACATTAGACTTTAGACAGCCCCTAAACATGCCCTTCGGCCATGAGTCTGCGCTGACCAGCAAACACCCCGTACACCAACACTATCCTACACACTAGGCACAATTTACAAATTTACCAAAGCCAATTAACCTACAAACCTAAATGTGTTTAGAATGCGGGAGAAAACCTGAGACCCCGAAGAAATCCCATGCAGTCACAGGGAGAACGTACAGACTAGGTATGGATGTGACCTGCAGTCAAAATTGAACCTGGGACTCTGGCACTGTGCGGGTGACTAGTAGGATCTGGAGAGAGTTGTTGGGTAGGTTGGGAGAATAATAATATGGGATTATTGAAGGATTAGAGTAAATAGGTGGTTGATGGTCGGCACAGATTCGGCAGGCCGAAGGGCCTGTTTCCATGCCAAATACCTTTATGAATCTATAAACCATCAGTCACACTCTGAATTATTCAAGCTTTTCTTTCAACCAAAATCTGATTGATTTCTTTCTCCACAGCTGCTGTCTGAACAGCTGGATGTTCCTGCCATGAATAAACTGAACATTGTAAATATTCATAAATGGTTCATGTTTGCGTGTTTGTATGGTGATATTGATGTAGAAACCAGAATTGAAATGTATGAGGGTAAATTTCCTGGCATCTTTCAATGATAATGTTTGTACAGTCATCAATCATCCTTCACAGACAGTTCCATAAACTCATTAACGCTGATATTTCATTAATTCAGGGAAAATTATGAATTTGCAAAAATGGAGCAATTTTATTATCTGAATACTTGAAATAAATTATTTGATTCAATCAATGACTTTCCAACTTTAACAGAACACGGGAAAGCATGGCGTATGCAAACCAAACTTAAGATTCCCAATAGGATGAATACCTAGCGCATCAGGGGAAATCCCTCTAAGGATAAGGGGGAATTCCTTTAGGACCGAGATGAGGAAAACATTTTTCACACAGAGAGTGGTGAGTCTCTGGAATTCTCTGCCACAGAAGGTAGTTGAGGCCAGTTCATTGGCTATATTTAAGAGGGAGTTAGATGTGGCCCTTGTGGCTAAAGGGATCAGGGGGTATGGAGAGAAGGCAGGTACAGGATACTGAGTTGGATAATCAGCCATGATCATATTGAATGGCGGTGCAGGCTCGAAGGGCCGAATGGCCTACTCCTGCACCTATTTTCTATGTTTCTATGTTTCTATCAGGCATAGTCAGTACAAGTGCACACCTACCAGTCCAGACTGGAGAACACCCTCACAATTGCAAAGAATCTCCTGCATGAGAAATTAATGCAGGGAACTCGGATAGCAAGCTTGTTGGCTGCCTGCTGGAAAAGGATCTGCATGATACTCTCCTATTGTTAAATGACGACTAAATGTTGGCTAAACAAATCGTGCACTAAAGCAATTTTAATCCCAGTTATCTTATATACCTGTGTAAGAAGAAACTGCAGATACTGGTTTAAACCAAAGATAGACACAAAAAGCTGGAGTGACTCAGCGGGATAGGCAGCATCTCCGGAGAGAAGGAATGCGTGACATTTCGGGTCGAAGAAGGGTCGCGACCCAAAAAGTCACTCATTCCTTCTCTCCAGAGATGCTGCCTGTCCAGCTGAATTACTCCAGCTTATTGTGTCTATCTACCTGATCTTTTCCAAGTAATTGCCCTTCGTGAAATTGGCTTCACAAACTTCTGAGTGGCATTCATCATCGGAGTCAATTGCCCAGATAAAAGCCTCACAAATTCCTCAGCACACATTTCCTCCTTTACTGACATATTCAGCCCACACCATCACTGAATTTCTCTCAACTGAGATCGGCTAATGGGACCCCAGGGAAGGGTTCCCCTTCCAGTGCTGATGCCTTGAACACAGCGTCTGCCAAGCTCACTGTTCGATGCTCAGAATGTTTATCATCATTGCCCTTTTACGACAAGGCATAATACAAGCACAAGAGAGATTCCCACATCTTTCATTAGGGCCAGTTGCAGCCTTTCTGGACTCAATATCAAGTCTTAGAACTGACCATTTTTACCAGTCATTACCAGTGCAATTTTAGCTTAGCTTAGTTTAGATTCAGCGCAGAAACAGGCCCTTCGGCCCACCTAGTCCGTGCCGACCAGCAATCCACGCATTCACTTAACACTATCCTACACACTGGGGACAATTTACCATTAAAAAAAAAACTGAATCCAATTAACCTACAAACCTGCACATCTTCGAAGTGTGGGAGGAAACCAGAGCACCTCTAGAACACCCTTGCGGTCACAGGAAGAACGTACAAACTCCATACAGAAAGCACCCGCAGTCAGGATCGAACCTGGTTCTCTAGTGCTGTAGAGCAGAAACTCTACCGCCGCGCCACTGTGCCACATGTAAATAATGCCACTCTTCTCCCACACCCTGCTCCCCGTAAATCACCTTTAATTCCTTGATCCAATTCTCCCTCACTGAAACTAACCTCTAATGCCAATGCTCTCTTTAGCCTTCCTCATCCCTCCCACAGGCTCCCAGTGCCAGTCCCAAGTAGCTCCAGGCAAAAAAGCTCTCAATCTATTCATGGTGTTGTGAACATAATCCCACATTATTCTTCTCTGCCTGTACTTGATTTATATTTCAAATGTGGCCTAAACAAAATCCTATAATCATTATTTCCTGAATCATATTTAATGCCCCATTGGCATACATATATTAGTGTACGGGGTGATCACTGGTTGGCGTGACTCGTTGGGTTGAAGGTCCTTTTTCCATGCTGTATCTCTAAAGTCCAAAGTCTCACACGATGAAGGCAAGAGTACCATTCATCTTTTTACCAATCTGTTGTGTTGCCACTCTCAGGGAGCTGCGAACTTTGACCCCAAGATTCCTCTGTTGACATTTATTTTCCTGTGTCAAAGGCATATAAACCATGGGCCCCTTGATGGAGATACTGCACCAAAATAGGAAAGAAGCTAGTTGAATCTAGTCCTGCTTGGCTCCTCGAACATAATGGTAGCACACTACCTCATGACTCCAGTGAACCGCCTTCAATCATGCATGTCAGTGTGATGTTTGCATGCTCTCCCTGCGACCGCATGGGTCCCCTTGGGTGCTCCCATTTCCTCCCACATTGCAAAGGCGTCGTAAAGAAGAGCGTTGGTCAATGGGACCAATTACCACTCTACTCAGGAGGCACAGGTGGAGCTGCTGCCTCACAGCACCACAGACCTGGATTCAATCCTGGCCTCGGGTACTCTCTGTATGGAGTCTGCTCATTATCCCTGGGAACATGCAGGTTTCCTTCAGGTGCTCTGGTTTCCTCCCAAGTTCCAAAGACGTGCGGGTTTGTAGGTTAATTGAACTCTGTAAAAAAAATAATTGCACCTGGTATGTAGGGAGTGGATGAGAAAGTGGGATACCATAGAATTAGTGTGAATGGGTGATCAATGATCAGCTTGGACTCAGTAGGCCGAAGAGCCTGTTTCCATGCTGTATCTCTAAATTAAACAAAACTCCAACTCTCCTAGTACACCAAACACATCACAATGATTAGGAGGATCAATATGATGCACACCAGTTTTGGCTCGAGCCTTGACCAAATGCTCTGAACCAACATCTCATATAATTAACATTAGATTAAATTGTTTCAATTCACCTTCCATCCAAACTTCTAAGCACATGATTCACACTTATGAGAAATAAATTCTTATCTTCTTAAAAATGAATGGAGTTTCAGACTGGAATAAAAAGCACACTTCACTTTGTCTTCGTGCAAGTCAAATATGGTTTATTATCCCGCTACCTACAATCACTGATTATAGTTTTAGTGATACAGTTTTTAGTTTTGATTCTGCTTTTAAGGTCAAGGATTTTTTACACTTGCGAAGTTTCAACGTGCAGTTTTTGACAGTTGAGGCAATTATATTGAAGATTGTCAAATCAGAAAGATGATTTATTTTTCTTTTAAATTCCACTCACCAGTTAGTTTCTAACGTCAAGGCGAGGATGGATGGTTTATAACTTGGATCATGCAGAACCTCAATATTATGTAATATCTTGTAATAAATGTTGCACCTTTTATCTGTGTACTGTGGATGCCTTTATTGTACCCATGTATAGTCGTTTTTGTTCGACAGGATTAACATGCAAACAAAAGCTTACACTGCCCCTCGGTACATGTGACAATAGTAAACTAAACTAAATTAAACTAAACTCAAATAAAAACTTCTTGATCTACTGCCATCATCCTGTTCAAAGTGCTCCAGCACTGATACTGGGAGTTACCTATCCAAACCAAATAAATTACGGTTTGTGTGCAAATTAGCTGCTGCACCTCCTGCACAACAATTTCTTCTTCTTCTTGCATATGGCGTGCACAGCCTAAAGTTGTAAGACAACTTGTTCTGTTTGATCTTCTGTTTGTGCACGGCAGGTTGATTGCATTCGTCGAAACAGGGTGGACCTCGTGAAGGTTGCAATCTTCCACCCCATAACAATTTCGAAACTACCTTAAATGTATTAAAAAGGAACTGCAGATGCTGCTTTATAACAAAGATAGATATAAATGCTGGAGTAATTCAGGGGGTCAGGCAGCACCTGTAGAGAAAATGGATAGGTGACGTTTTGGGTCGGAACCCTTCTTCAGTCTGAGTTTTAACTCGCCACTCACTCTCTTCTCCAAATACCGAAGAAAGTCTGAAGAAGAGCCCTAACCAAAAACCTCACCTATCCATTTTCTCCTGAGAAACTGCTTGGCCTGCTAGGTTAGTGCAGCATTTTGTGTCTACCTTTGGTAAAAAAAAACGACCTTGCTCTGGACATTCCAGAAGAGATGGGAGTGATGCAAGTGTGTCTTTCTTTCAAGGTGATGTCTTTATTTCTACAATAAAGAACTCCACTTTCCTCTATTTTGTCAATATATTAAGAGACAGAAAACACACTTTAATGGGTCTCAGTGAATCTTGAAGAGCTGTTCGGATTGCACAGTTTTGCACCTGGCATATTAACTGCATACAGTGCCTTGATGTACCATAGTCAGCCTTGCCATCTTCTGTAACAAGTGCACCCAGCTCCCCATGCAAGCTCCCATGCTCACAGTAGAAGAATCAAGAACCAGACAACATAAGTGGAGTAGCCATTTAGCTTAACTCAGTATATTATAATTATCCAGTTACCTTTAAAGTTTTATCTGCCGATTTATACGTAGGCTGGGGCATGATACGTGGCTAGAATTCTGGCGCAGACTTCCAACTAGTTAGTTTAGTTTGATGAAGATCGTGGAAGAGACATAGTTTTCGACCATGCATGAGCAGGACCACAAGTATGATTGAAACATACTTATACAAGAAGAGCTTTGAAGATTTATCTTACTGCTTTGTCCTTCAATAAAGAAACTATTAATCAAAAGACTGTTCTGGAAAGACATCTTTCGACGGCATTGAATGTCTCGCGGAGGGCTCGTGGGTGTGTATAGATTACCTTCTGATCCACGGTCATCAATTAAAGTAAAGCTAAACCCTTGAGACGTCATAGAGACTGTCACTACAATAGGTTTAAAGTGAAGGGGGAAAGATTTAATAGAAATCTGAAGGGTAACCTTTTCACGCAAAGGGTGGTAGATGCATAGAACGAGCTGCCAGAGGCAGGTACTATCGCAATGTTGAAGAAACACTTAGACAGGACAGGTTTAGAGGGATATGAGCCAAACACACGCAGGTGGGACAATGGTAGATGGGACATGTTGACCGGTGTGGGCACGTTGGGCCGAAGGGCCTGTTTCCACGCTGTAGAATTCTAGGATTCTTATTACTCTAAGTGCGTTTACTGTGATAATGTGCTCCAATAATCAGAGAAAGTTTCTCAAAAGCTGGGCATCAGTAATTCCCAAAAGTTTCCATCCTAATTTGGTTGCACTCATAGGTCAAGGTCACATCTGCAACATCTCAAACACGAATACAATTCCAGATGGAAAGGAGAAGCACCTTCCTTTAACTTGAACTGAATAAGCTGCAATATCACCTGTAATTACAAAGCTCGAGTGTGCTTCCAGAACCTTTTCATAATACATCCAAGATGTGCACATCATCATCTCAAATAATTAAATGTGAATCTTGCTGCCGATTCTTATTTTAATACTGGAGATAGACTGGCCAAGAGCAGGTAATCTCATGGACAAAGCAGTCATGCAGATCCTCGAAAATAAATATTCGTTCCTATCTTCCCAATTCCTGATTCTCTACAGTAAGGTGGCAAATGTCAAATGATGCAGAAGACAAAATAAGACTCCATCAAATTACTAAATAAATAGAATGTGCAAAAATCATCCTTGAAGTGATCCCTGAATGTTCTCGGGATGGAACATTGGTGCAGGTAGTAGAGGCATAGCCTCACAGCGTCGGAGATCAGTGTTCAATCCTGCCCTGGGTTGGTGGCTGTGTGGAGTTTGTGTGTTCTCTCTGTGACCCCGTGGGTTTATTTCAGGTTCTCCAGTTTTCACCCACATCCTTAAAATGTGTGGCTTGGTCGAATTAAAGTTTTAGTTTGGGAGTTACAGGGTGGAAACAGGCCCTGCAACCCACCAAGTCCATGCCGACCAGCAATCACCCATACACGAGTTCTATCCTACTCACTAGGGACAATTTACAGAAGCCAATTAACATACTGTACAAACCTGCACGTCCTCGAAACGTGGGAGGAAACCGGAACACCTGGAGAAAACCCATGCGATCACCGTACAGACTCCGTACAGACACCACCCGTAATCTGGATCAAACCCTGGCCTCTGGTGCTTTAAGGCAGCAACTCTTCCGCTGTGGTTGCCCCAAGGTTAAATGGCCCAAGTGGTAAAATCTGAGAGTGGGTTGATGAGATAGGATTTAGTCAGTCCAGTATAACTTCAAGGATTCAGCAGTTAATCAGATCATTTCTTTCTTTCGTTCTTTCTTTCAAGTCCTTTCTCAATCTTTCTGAAGGAAACTCAGCCTTCTGCTTTCCAGTCAGATATAATGGCTCTGTTCTGAGTCATCCTTTCAACTGCACCTTCCTCGACATCACTACATCCTACGCCACAGATGGATATGATGGCCAAATCATTCAATATTTTTAAAGCAGAGATTGACAGGTACTTAATTAGTAAGGGTGTCAAAGGTTACAGGGAAAAGGCAGGAGAATGGGGTTGAGAGGGAAAGATAGATCAGCCATGATTGAATAGTGGAGTGACTTGATGGCCCAAATCTGCTCCTGTGACTTTGTATAATCCTTTGTACATCATTCCTCACCTTGTAAGATAATCCACAGGTCTAAATATTAAATCCTCTCTGCAGCCTTCACAGCAGCAGTTATTGCAAGCAACATGCAAGGCACAAATGTATTCCCGGGGACAGGGGCCAGGCCACCAGGTGCTCCACCTACTGGTCAAGTGATGTAAATCACCAACACAACAGTGTTGAAGAGGGTGCACAAAAGGCTGGAGAAACTCAGCGGGTGCAGCAGCATCTAAGGAGCGAAGGAGATAGGCGACGTTTCGGGTCGAGACCCTTCTTCAGACTGGTCAGGGATCAGGGAAACGAGAGATATAGACGGTGATGTGGAGAGATAAAGAACAATGAATGAAAGATATGCAAAAAAGTATCAATGATAAAGGGAACAAGCCATTGTAAGCTGTTTGTGGTGTGAAAATGAGAAGCTGGTGTGACTAGGGTGGGGGAGGGAGATAGAGAGAGAGGGAATGCCAGGGCCCGAGGGCTGAGGGAGAGGTGGGAAGGGAGGAGACAGCAAGGGTTAACAGAATTGAGAAAATTCAATGTTCAAGCCCAGAGGATGCAGGCTCCCCAAGCGGAATATGAGGTGCTGTTCCTCCAACTTGCGGTGTTGCTCACTCTGGCCGTGGAGGAGGCCCAGGACCGAGAGGTCGGATACGGAATGGGAGGGGGAGTTGAAGTGCTGAGCCACCGGGAGGTCGGGTTGGTTAATGCAGACCGAGCAGTGTTGAAGAGGATGATTCCTCACACCGCAAGAAGACGGGTCCCGACCTGAAACGTCACCTACTCATGTTCTCCAGAGGTGCTGCCTGCCCCGCTGAGTTACTCCAGCACTGTATGTCATTTGTGTAAACTAACAACTGCAGCTCCTTAGACACAAAATACTGGAGTAGCTCAGCGGGTCAGGCAGCATCTCTGGAGAATAATGGATGGGTGATGTTTCAGGTCGGGATCTTTCTTCAGACTGGTTGTATTGGGGGGGAGAGGGGGGGGGGGTTGTAACTGCAATCGAGAAAAAAGCCAGTATGATGGAAGGCAAAGGATAGCGATTAAAAAAAGACAAAGGATTGAGGCAAAAGTATTGATGAGTTGTGAATGGTGAAGCTAGAGGAAGGAATGTAGGTGGAAGGGGAGGAAGAAGGGGAGACGTAGGTGCCAGTCCGGGTGGGGCACAGGGGAGAGGGTGGGTGGTTAGAGGGGAAAGGAAGTAGAGGGGGAGGGTTTGTAATGACCTAAAATTAGGGAATTCAATGTTCATACCATTCGTTTGAAGTTACCCAAGCTAAATAGAATGAAATACCTGAAAGTTAGCCGTTTTAAGACATTTGCAAAATATGTCTCCAACCTCATGCCATGGCTGACTATAGACATTCTCCTTATGTTTTTGGACCAGTACTTAAGATCAGGTTGGATTTAAAATGAAGAACGTACCCACTACCGATCACCAAAGTCGTGGTAAGTTGTGCCGGATAAATATCCCCTCAAGTGGCTCGCAGAGCCTGCCTGAATAAGGACGCTGCAGCCGGGAAGGGCATACCGGGTAAACAGCAACCCTTCAGGAGAGCGGGCAGCAGCCTTCTGAGAGTGGAAGCTGCAAAATGGTTACTTACGGCACACCAATGACACCAAATGTCAGTCAGCTCTGCAACTTAATCACATCAGAAGGCTGAACAAAGGTATTTTATAAATGGCATGATCTGAAGAGGGGTCTCGACCCGAAACGTCACCCATTCCTTCTCTCCAGAGATGCTGCCTGTCCCGCTGAGTTACTCCTGCATTCTGTGCCTGCATTCAATATAATCTTTGTTTGTAACAAAGTGAGAATTCCTGGATCATCCCATCCCAGAAATGATGATGCTCAGTTTTTCAAGAATACTGGAGGACGTGGAGGTTGATGTTTCCCTGAATGTGACTATCTTTGATTTTAATATGTTGTTTTCTTGTTCATGCCCACAGGTTTATGCCCTTTCGTGAGTACAGCTGATATTTATATGACACGGAAGATGGACACAAAAATCCCGAGTAACTCAGCGGCATTTTGTGTCTATCTTCGAATAAACCAGCATCTGCAGTTCTTTCTTACATATTAAAATCAAATCTACCCTGTTGTGCAAAATCAATACTGATTCAAAATCAAGATCTTGTTTAGTTTGGCTTATTGTCTCGTGTCACGAGGTACAGTGGAAAGCTTTTATTGCGTGCTCACCAGTCAACGGAAAGACAATACATGATTACAATCGAACCATTCAGTGTACAGATAAACGATAAAGGGAATAACAAATCTAAAAAAATCTAATCTAAAGTAAGACTAGTCGAATCAGAGTCAATACACCTAAAGAGACAACGTTTTATAGTGACCACCCATACAGAGCCTAGACCATTGGCTATGCAGGGCAGGGGGGTAATGACCTCACGCACGATGCATGTTAAACTTCGGAAAGTGCACTCTTCGAGTGTAACAAATTGCCGCTGGAGTGTTAATCTACTGGCACATTGAGAAATTGTCTGCAGCACATTGTGTAACTACCGAAACGTCTACTTTGTTTTCTATTTGCAGTTGAAAGAGGCAGAGTGCAGGCTTTCTAATTACTGCAAGATATATGAATGGTTCTTGGATCTGCCCCCTGTCAATGCCAGAGAAATGAAAGTTGAAACACATTATAATTCTCCAAACTAGCACTCAACTTATTTTCCGCAATTTGCCGATTTTTTTATGCACAGAGGTATGATCGGGCGATACATGCCCGTTTTCTCCAAGGTGAACCATTATTATCCTGAAAGAATGAATAAACCGTGAAACACAAAACTGACCTTGGTCATGTCTACTAAAAGATTTACAATGCAATATTCTCCAGCCTATGAATCAAATGCTTCTGTTGACTTTCCTCGCCCCCTAAAGTATTATTTTGCAAATCATCTACATCTGTCTGCACCTCAGTACAGATTCACAGCTGGCTGGTTTGTCGACTTCTTTCAGAACATTCTAATATCTCAAAACTGCCAAAATACTTCTGCACTGTTGTCCTTAATGATAAAACGTGCAAATTCCTAGAGAGATTCCCAATGGAATAAAATAAGCCTGAAATCAATGACAACATTAGAGTTTCCAGACAAAAGATTCCTCTGAGTCTTGTTAATACATCACACACTTCAACCATAACGACTTCAAGCTCCTTTGAGATGCAAAAAACAATGATGCCTGACCACCATGCTAAAAACATTTTTACCTGCCCACTTATTGTGTAGAAAATTAAACCAGCACTGGTATAAGCAGCAGGCGTATAAGCGGTTGGTGATGCTGCATTTAGAATATTGTGTTCAGTTCTGGGCACCATGTTATAGGAACGATATTGTCAAGCTTGAAAGAGTTCAGAGAAGATTTACGAGGATGTTGCCAGGACTAGAGGTGTGAGCTATGAGAGAGGTTGAGTAAACTGGGTCTCTATTCCTTGGAGCGCAGGAGGACGATGGGTGATCTTCTAGAGGTGTATAAAATCATGAGAGGAATAGATCAGGTAGATGCACAGAATCATTTGCCCAGATTAGGGGAATCGAGAACCAGAGGACAAGGTGAAGGGGAAAAGATTTATTAGGAATCAGAGGGGTAACTTTTTCACACAAAGGGTGGTGGGTGTATGGAACAAGCTTCCAGAGGAGGTAGTTGAGGCTGGGACTATCCCAACGTTTAAGAAACAGTTAGATAGGTACATGGATAGGACAGGTTTGGAGGGATATAGACCAAGCACAGGCAGGTGAGACGAGTGTAACTGGGACAGTGGCCGGTGTGGGCAAGTTGGGCTGAAGGACATGTTTCCAAACTGTATCACTCTATGACTCTATTACACTTTCGGTGCATTAGCAGGCTTTTTAAAGCAATGTTCAGGTCACTTGGAAGCAACACTGAAAACTATTAAAAAAAAGAATCAAGTTAACATTTTCACCAAATTTCAACCATATATAATTTTGAGGCAGGAGGTTTAACAGTGTGGTGCTGATGACAGGGGCAGGGGTATTGGGGGCATGGTAAAATTAAATTGCCAGTGGCAAGGAATGAGAACAGGTAGCTGATCTTCACCAAGTCATCACGCTTTTGGGGTTCATCATGTTACCGCTTTGATCACAATTTTAGTTGGGCTGGAGACTTACACAAAATACTGGAGTAACACAGCAGGTCAGGCAATATCCCTGGAGAAAAGGAATAGGTGGCATTTTGTGTCAAGACCCTTGGGGTAGTCTGTGCTTAATAATAATCGCAGGCCCCTCTGCACATCCGAGACCCCTGTCTGCGATGGCTGGCACTCAAGGGTCATCACACTGGCACCCACCATGGTCCAGGCTCGCTTTCTCTTTCTGCACAAAGTGAAGTTCTTTCCTCACTATATTTCTGTCCCGCGCACTCTCCTAACATCAGTCTGATGAAGGGTCTCAACCCGAAACGTCACCCATTTCTTCTCGCCAGAGATGCTGCCTGTCCAGCTGAGTCACTCCAGCATATTGTGTCTATCTTCTTACCTCACAGTTTGGTTGAAGCACACAGTTATATAATAAAAATAAACTTGTGTTTCTACCCTAAGCCAAGAACATTATGTCTATGTTTCAAAATGAGCTTTTTGCCTTTGTGCCAAATAAAGTAAATTATTTGTCGTATAAGTCAACACGCTAGTCTTCGGTATCTCTGAGAATGCAAATGTTTATCTTAGTAACCTTGTGATTTGCTGGACACTAAGTAAACCTAAACATTAATCCAAAACATCTAATTGTTTTCCTAAGCACAGCTTGACACGTGGTGCTGTTAATGTAGCTGACAATTCCATTCTAGCTGACATTTTGTTTAACCCTTACATTACATGCATTTGTAACTGATGGTCCAGTGAATGATGGGACTGTGTGTGCGCAAGGATCTAAAATTCTCACAGGTACTGTGTTGTAGTCGAATAGTCAATGTGATGTGTAGGTTGTGAGGCGTGGTGGGAGGCTTGTGGCCCTGCAGAATGTGGGGATGCAGCAGAGATTCAGATTCAGTTATTGAGTTTCCATAGCCCTCATGGAGTCCTACAGCACAGAAATAGGGCATTCGGCCCATCCCGGCCAAGATGCATCATCTACACTGCACTAGTCCTTTTTGCCCTCATTTGGCCCATATCCCTATAAACTTTTCCTATCCATGTACCTGTCCAAATGTCTTTTAAATGCTGTTGTAGTACTTATGTAAACAGATCCCAGAATTGCTTTGCTCTGCATCGAGGCTCAAAGTTAGTAACCATGTATTATTGATGGTTCACGAGCTTCCTTGTTGAGCCTTTTCGGACTCCCTCCAAGGTCAAAACACCGAAACCTTGCTGCAGCCAGGAGACAGGTCCCTTTTAAGAAGTGAAGCCGATCTTTAATTAGTGCGGTCTATCTCTAAGTGGTGCCAAGTATTTAGAAGTTTTCCCCGTCTCTCGCTAGGGTGTGCAGTCAATCAACACCGTGGTTCATGCCAGCTACACATTGCAATCACACAAAGAGGCGGGAGGAAGCTTGCTTGATGCCTGTATTAGATGCAGTGGGCACAGATTAATTATGCACAATGTAAAATAATGTAACACAATGTGATATAATATAATAGAAATAATATTGACAGAGGCAAGGAAAATCAACAGGAAATATTTGGCATAGTCTGGAGAATTGCACTGTTAATCTTTTAGTAAACATGGCTAGGATCAGTTTTATACAAAGAACAGAGAACTTAACAGCAGAAGAGCAGGAATTTCAGCCCACAATGTCTGTGTCGAACATGGTACCAAGACTATCACTTACAGCATCTAGCTGCACAAAACCCATATCCTTTCATTCCCTGCACATCCATCCAATGGTCTTTTAAATGTCACTAAGGCATCTGCTTCACGCAGCACATTCTGCTCTATGTCATGTGGTTCCTTGTAACAATCAATCAATCAAATCAATCAAATACTTTATTGTCATTCAAAAATACACCAACAAATGCAAGTCTGAATGAAATTTCATTGCATCTGGCTCACTGTGCAACATAAAACAACAAAAGGATAAAATGGATAAAAAGATAAAATAGATTAAAAAAATAAAATAGATAATAGTGGCGGCACATTATATGGAATTCAAGAGTCTGATGGCTTGGGGGAAGAAGCTGTTGCAAAACCTGGCCGTTCTGCTCCTTATACTGTGATACCTTTTGCCCGAGCGCAGCAGAGTGAACAGTCCATGATGGAGATTTGTGGTCTTTTATAATGCTGTTGGTCTTGGACAAGCAATGTTTGCACGCAATGTTCCGGATTGAAGGAAGTGAAGTCGCAATGATTTTTTCAGCAGTCCTCACCACTCTCTGCACGGACTTCTAGTCGGAGGCTTTGCAGTCCTCAAAGCAGACAGAGATGCAGCTGGTCAAAATACTCTCTATGGTGCCCCTGTGGTGAGGACGGGATGGGGGAGGTGAGCTCTTCTCATCCGGCACAGAAAGTGCAAATGCTGCTGCGCTCTCTTAACTAGTGATGCGATTTTTTTGTGACCAGGTCAGACTGTTCGTGATCTGCACCCCCAGGAACTTAGTGCTACTGACCAACTCCACATTGATGTCATTAATGTGTAGTGGTGTGTGACTGTGCCGGTTTACTCCTGAACTCAACGATGTTTTGTTTTGTCAATATTCAGGATCAGATTGTTCGTGTTGCACCCAGTCCACCAGTTGTTTCACCTCCTCCCTGTCTTCAGTGTCTTCACCAATGTCTTCAGTATAGTAGTAGTTCACCTTGCAGAAAATGGGCATTTATCACATGATTAATATATCTGTATATAACAAATTGATAAACAACCAACAACCAAAATTGTGATCAAACCACTAATAAGGTATACCCCAAAAGCTTGATGACTTTGGTAAGAACAAGTAGTCCTCCTACAATGTAATTTTTGTGTTCCCAAGAAGCCCTGCATTTATAGAATTTGTACTATAAAACAATTGTGCCAAAGGGGGAAAGCAGGTTGGTGTTAAAGAGTTTCAGACTTGCAAAAACAAAGATAATTTTCACAAAGGGTTTTCCAGAAGGTCTTTTCAATAGCAATAGGGTTATGTTTGTTATGGCATGTTAAAATACTAAAGGCTACATGTTATACTGTTTAATAGCCTTTTGTTGTGCAAGCTTCAATAAAAGCGGTGCTTGTCAATTTCAATGGACATTTGTGGAGTAAAGTAGTAACTTGTCCTTCAGAGGCCATGGTTTCTGATAACTGCAGGGAGTTTATATAAAAACAGTTTTTTCCCTATGCTGTTTAAATCCAAGACAGCTTTTTTTCTCACTTGACAATTTCCAAAGTAACTTAGAAGTGGTTCTTTAGTTCCTGATCAAATTCAGACTATGACTACATATGCACACACAATTATATATGAAATTGTATAAATTACTATCTCTTCTCCTTTCCCCTCACTCACTTTCCTGCAATGACAAACTAAATTAACATTATTTACAAATGTTACAACATTACAAATATGCTTTGGAACTCTTTCTGATAGTGCGAATGACCTCCACTTGAGACAGTACAGGACTGCGTATTGTTCACTGTCTGATTTACACAGTGATCACAGGCATGGTGTTCAGATGATCCATCATCAGTCCTGCATTCCTTCATCAGCCATAATCGTTGGCTCCAGATGATGATTGAGAGCATCTGCCTTTGCATGTCATTTCCAGGCTTTGATACAATGGTATATTGTTCTGCCCTCAGGATCAAAGCCCACCTTTGAAATCACGAAGACAGGGCACCAAGTTTTCGTAAATCACAAGAACACAAGAAAATAGGAACAGGCCACTCGGCTTTTCGAGCCTGTCCCATCATTGATTATGATCATGGTTGATCTGTTCAAACCTCAACTCCTCCTCTGTGTCAGTTCCCCATCAGACTCAATTCCCTGATCTTTCAAACATTTATCTACTTTCACCTTATTTCCAATGATCTGACCAAAATCAGGGCTTTTGCGAATGGTAAAACAAAGCACTTACACGTGCTTACAAAGTCCTGTACTTCAAACTTAGATGAAGATTTTTTATTAGTTGTAAATACATATTAATAGAAAATACTTCTTACATACATTCGTAATATTATTAATAGTAACATTTAAGACTTTATATTTCTATACATTTTTTTTAATAAGTAAGAAAAGATAGAGAAAAATAATATAGAGATAAAAAATCGAAAATAAGGAAGTGAATGGAGTATTAAAAAAGTTATCCATCGTTGGAGATATATCCATGATTTGTTATGCGTAATTCTTCATCTATTCCATTATTCAGGTTTCAGTCAGGCTCTCGCACCGAGCCATTTTGACCCTTTAGATATTCAATGTATGGAGACCATATTCCTCTGAAAAGATCCAACTGTCCATTAGGACGAGCCTCAATCTTTCCAGATGGAGTGTCTCCGACATTTCTGTATTCCACATTTTGATTGTGGGGGATGTAGGACCTTTCCAGAATTTTAATATTAATGTTTTCCCAATTATTAAACTATAATCAATAAAAATTCTTTGATTTGTTGTTATTAATTGATCTGTTTCCAGTATTCCCAGTATTATTAACTTTGAGTCAGGAGTCAGATTCATATTAACAACATTCGAAATTATCCTAAATATTTCTATCCAAAATTTTGTAATTTTTACACAATTTGTAAATGAGTGTGTCAAGTTAGCTTCTAAGTGCTGACATTTATCACATATGGCAGATACATTTGAAAAAATGGTATGTAGTTTGGATTTTGAGTAATGTAGTCTATGTAATATTTTAAATTGTATAAGAGAGTGTCTAGCATTTAATGAACAGTGGTGTATGTGTTGTAAACTTTCATCCCATACTTCTGGTCTGATAATTTGACCTAATTCGTTTTCCCATGATTGTCTATATATTTCTGTTAATGGGACATCATTTTCCAATAGGATATTATAAATGTATGATACTTCAAACTTGATGGCTAAACATTTTTATTCAGCTGATGATATCTTTTCCCTACTGCTCTCTTGTCCATTGACTTTTTTTGGAACGACTGGACAACACAGTTTCAACATTGAATGAATCACAAGATCATAGGTGGTGCAATAGTTGCATATAAACATAGAAAATAGGTGCAGGAGTAGGCCATTCGGCCCTTCGAGCCAGCACCGCCAATTCAATATGATCATGGCTGATCATTCAATATCAGTACCCTGTTCCTGCTTTCTCCCCAAATCTCTTGATTCCATTAGCCCCAAGAGCTAAATCTAACTCTCTCTTGAAATTATCCAGTGATGTTGGCCTCCAATGCCTTCTGTGGCAGAGAATTCCACAGATTTACAACTCTCTGGGTGAAAATGATTTCTCCCCATCTCAGTCCTAAATGGCCTACCCCTTATTCTTAAACTGTGAGCCCTGGTTCTGGACTCCCCCAACATCAGGACATTTTTCCTGCTTCTAGCCTGTCCATTCCCTTAAGAGTTTTATGTTTCTATAATACTTCCTCTCATCCTTTTCACACAGACAGTGGTGAGTCTCTGGAACTCTCTGCCACAGAGGGTAGTTGAGGCCAGTTCTTTGGCTATATTTAAGAGGGAGTTAGATGTGGCCCTTGTGGCTAAGGGGATTAGAGGGTATGGAGAGAAGGCAGGTACGGGATACTGAGTTGGATGATCAGCCATGATTATATTGAATGGCGGAGCAGGCTCGAAGGGCCGAATGGCCTACTCCTGCACCTAATTTCTATGTTTCTATGTTTCTATCCTTCTAAATTCCAGTGAATATCAGCCCAGTTGAACCATTCTTTTAGTTAGATCTGCTATCTCAGAGCCCCAGTAATCCACGTTCAATCCCATCCTTCAGTGTCATCTATGTGGAGTTTGCATGTTTGTGTTATGTGTTCTTTTATATAGTCCTAGTTACTTGCATTTGGCCCATATCCCTCTAAATCTTTCCTATCCACCATATACTTGTCCAAATGTCTTTTCAATGTTGTTACATAGAAACATAGAAACATAGAAATTAGGTGCAGGAGTAGGCCATTCAGCCCTTCGAGCCTGCACCGCCATTCAATATGATCATGGCTGATCATCCAACTCAGTATCCCATACCTGCCTTCTCTCCATACCCTCTGATCCCCTTAGCCACAAGGGCCACATCCAACTCACTCTTAAATATAGCCAATGAACTGGCCTCAACTACCCTCTGTGGCAGAGAGTTCCAGAGACTCACCACTCTCTGTGTGAAAAAAGTCTTTCTCATCTCGGTCTTAAAGGATTTCCCCCTTATCCTTAAGCTGTGACCCCTTGTCCTGGACTTCCCCAACATCGGGAACAATCTTCCTGCATCTAGCCTGTCCAACCCCTTAAGAATTTTGTAAGTTTCTATAAGATCCCCTCTCAATCTCCTAAATTCCAGAGAGTATAAACCGAGTCTATCCAGTCTTTCTTCATAAGACAGTCCTGACATCCCAGGAATCAGTCTGGTGAACCTTCTCTGCACTCCCTCTATGGCAATAATGTCCTTCCTCAGATTTGGAGACCAAAACTGTACGCAATACTCCAGGTGTGGTCTCACCAAGACCCTGTACAACTGAAGTAGAACCTCCCTGCTCCTGTACTCAAATCCTTTTGCTATGAAAGCTAACATACCATTCGCTTTTTTCACTGCCTGCTGCACCTGCATGCCTACTTTCAATGACTGGTGTACCATGACACCCAGGTCTCGCTGCATCTCCCCTTTTCCTAATCGGCCACCATTTAAATAATAGTCTGCTTTCCTGTTTTTGCCACCAAAGTGGATAACCTCACATTTATATGTTGTTATAGTACTGTATAGTTGTTATATGTTGTTATAGTACATATATTTATATGTTGTTATAGTACCTTCCTCAACTACGTCCTCTGGAAGCTCGTTCCATGTACCCACTACCCCCCAAATGATCCTCCGCGTGAAAAGATAGCCCCTCCGGGTTCATATTAAATCTTGTTCCTCTCATCTGATATATGTCCTCTTGTTTTTGATTCCCCTATTGTTGAGCTTCTGCGGATGGGATAACCAAAGTCACACACTGTGATTAAGATCCAAAGACTTTATAACGTAACAGCATAGATAACTTCATATTAGCACGTTACTCTAAAAGTGAGAGAGCAAGGCAGGGAAGCTTTCTGTTAAACTAGTGGGTGTAGCTACAAAGTATGACTCATGACATGAGTGACACTGATCTACATCTTCCATCTTAAAGAATTAAACATCAGTACAAAACCATTAACTAAATAAGGCATGCACAGCAATTGATAATAAGCTGGAGGAAAGTCAAACATAGCCCGGGTACTTTACGACCGGCTTGCAAACATGATCAGCACGTGTGTGACAAAGACCATCTCCGTTTTTCACCACTGGGGACTGAGCGGGTGGCTTCACAGGTGAGGGAGACTGAACCAGCATTCCCAGTGATGAAACAAGAGACTGTGGCGCAGGCGAAGGGAGCGTTGTGCTGGTGTAGGCGGATTAGTGCCGCTGGACATGGACGGAAGTACAATTGTGCGGTCTGGATAATACGGAGGTGGAACTGGCTCATTCACAGGCAGGATATGTTGTGTGTTATGCCTGTAGGTGCCGCTATCGGCACTGTCCAGATATGAGCGTGGCCCAGAAGCAGTTCCTGATATTACACCGATACGGTCATAGCCTTTGTCAGTCTGCAAACGAACCACCTGCCCCTTGTCTTGTCATACCATTGTTTTTGAATGTCACGCTTTTGTTGTAACCTGGACTGGACTTCCGATGGTGGAACCACCAGTGGGATCAATGCCTGATCCGCCACAGGCACCGTGGCTCGGGTCTGCCTCGACAATAAATGTTGAGCAGGTGAACCCAAAATGGGGTCCTGGGAGATGTTGCGCAAGTTGAGTAAATCCAGGAACACATCGGAATTAGCTCTGTACGAATGTTCCATGAGCTGTTTGGCACTCTTGACAGCCAGCTCAGCTAATCCATTTGACTGTGAATATTCAGGGCTGCAAGAGAATTGGCGAAAAACCCAGCATGCAGCAAGTTCCTTGTAGTGTTGGCTGGTAAATTGACTGCCATTATCAGGTAACAGTACGCCTGGAGCTCCGTGGACTGAAAAATGGCAAGCTAGCTTCAAAACCATCCCGTGAGAAGTGGGGCTGCTAAAAAAAATCAATATCAAACCATCCTGAATACAAATCGATGAGTATCAGGTACTGCTTGCTATGCCACTCAAATATGTCAGTTGCCACTGTAGACCACGGGAGTGCAGGAACCAGATGTGAAAGAAATGGTTGCTTTTGTTGGTGAGGTGCCAAGCTGTTACACAGGACGCCACATTCTCGGTGATGTAGTCGGCCATGCCAGGCCAGTAAAGCATGTTTCTTGCCCGTAGGCCAGTAGCTTCAGCGCCTGGGTGCCCTGCATGGACAGCGTTAAAATACTTGCTGTACAGCAAAGCAGGGACCACAGTCTTTTGTCCTTTTAAAATTATGCCATCCTGCAGCACTAGCTCATCTTGAACGGCAAAGAAAGGCCGAACTGGCAGCGGAACGTTGTAGTGTTTGTCTAGCCAGCCGCGCTTAATGATGGAGGCGAGCGGTCGTAGGGTACTGTCAGTAGCAGTGTGGGCAACCAAG